>JAVTVY010043421.1:0-21037 GCA_036873755.1 Hanleya hanleyi | reverse complement strand
AGACGAAGCCAGCCCTCGATTTGTACGTACTCGTTTGCAGCGTTGATAATGCTGAATAGGATGGCATTATAGATATACAATTATTGACAAGAAGAATTATGATGTAGCAGAACAAGGGCAGTCTATCGTATTATGAAATTAGAGAGGGGCCATTACTACGAAACTGTGGAGGGCAACCCTAGGGTTGTGCAAATTGCCTCCAACTGACATCAATAAGATTTGCCAAAAAGTCGTTATGGGGTCTATTATGGCCCCCATGTCAGATAGGGTTCAGACATATACCAGATATTATTGAATTCCAAAACAAAGAACATACGTAGAAGAAATGAGACCTTGAATTCAGACCGTTGGAATGAATATTTGGCATGCCGCTTGAGAAATTAATTAGAACAAAACTCAGAAATTTTTCGTTTAAATAAATCTGAAAGAGAATGAATATTGTAACTTTTGACCGAATGAAAGCGACCCAATAATTCATATTTGTAAGATGGTCGAACACATCTGGCATGATGTGGAGCAGTCGTTGAATCCTTTGTGTAGCAATATCACTTTGCCATCATGGACACGCAATCTATTTTAAATTGCGTTATATATTAGTGGTTAGATGCTACTGATATGAATTCGGTATACAGTACCAGACCCCAAGCCGGAGTGCATGGATAGAAATTTGTGAAATTATATACCAGCCAGAGCTACATAAATGAATCTGCAAATACTAGGCGTTAGACCCGACATTCAATATTCAGTATTCATAAAAAAAAATTGCGTCAATAATCGAAATACCTATTTCGTATGATGGTTAGCACCAACTCAAAATGTGTATGAAATAAAATATTTGAGAAAAACACAAAAAATGGTCCTAATCAATGATAATCAAATACATGAATTTCCAAGTCGTTTTCCAGAGTATTTTTTCTCCGGCACTTTTCTATTGTGACTGTTCATTTGAACACCATGGAGATGTAAAACACATGACATTTAAGAGGCCCTTAGCCCCGGGGTACGCGGAATTACCCTTTTCCATGAAAAATTAAACTTTTTCGAAGATGAGTCGAATAAATGAGCAATTGTTTCTATTTCAATCGGTTATTGACGCGGAGATTCTTTGATGGACGACGGCTGAATAACGAAAGACGAACCAGACGCTTCTTTTTTTATTAGTATTATTTCCTCTGATTTCTGTCTGATTAAATATATGGTTGATATGTTTACCATTATTTTCTGGGTTGCTATTATTATTCTAAGATGGATAGATATGACTTGTTGCTATTTGGAGTTAATTTATGTAAGCGTTTGTTATAAACTAGAAGTAGGAAATAAAAAAAAGATCGGATATTCTGATAACTAGAATTTTATATTTAGCTGTAAAAGCCGAGTAAATATGTAAGTCGGCTACCATCTATTTTCTCGTTCCCACTCCTCTTTCCCTGCCTTACGCAGACCCCCAACACATACCCACTCACACGGGTGTTCCAAATGTACCAAACGGGGACGTCCGTACAGACCCCTCTAAATGGGGACTTTTTTATAATTGGTTTCTCAGGGCTAGTATTTCAATGCTGATTAGAGACACCCTTCTTAAAGTTTTCAGTGACTGAGATTTAATCCGAAGCTAAATTTTCCAAGACTGAACCATGCAGCCAAATCGGGGACGTCACGTAACTTGAGAACTTCTGGTCCGTACAGCGGCATTCAAATGGGGACATGGGTGTGTCGACAGGGAGTTGTTCACATACAAACGAGTGTATCGCTGAGCTAACATAATAACGTTGAAACCGGGGCATCTGTAATTCGCATAGAAAATAGTCAAGTGGGAATAACGGCAAGGAATAACATTTCAACATAAGGGGTGTCCTCGGTTGTTTGTTTGTTTCTAAAACAGTTATAAAGAAAAACCGGTTTCGAAACATCGGTCTTATAAAGAACAACTGTTTTCAAATCGTTTCTTATAGAGAAAAACTGTTTTCAAATCATCGCTTCTTATAGAGAAACTACATTTGAAAAGGGTATCCTATAATGTTTCTTATAGAAAAAATTCGTATTGAAAAAGACATATTTAGTATGAATATCTCCTTTTCAATAAGAAGTTACCTCAGAAGGAGTTCCTCCTAAACAAAATTTCGTTTAAAAATCTCATCCTAATTCAATCTCTATAAAGAACACACACCAACAAATACATACCCACACATCCACATAGGTAGCCAGATCAAGCAAACGCATTCCTATCTACGAAACTCCTCTTTCTCTACTATCACCGAGTGCGGAGGCGCATATCACTCCCAGTCTGACTCAACTGGGCAACAGAGAATATTATAGATGCCGCATGATATTTCGGCTTTTGATTGGACAGGAGCAACCGTCGATGCGTCGGTTGGAGAGTTAAGATAAGAAAGGTGTTAAGGCGTTCCGTGGGGATTCCCCTCATCTTGCTGCATGTGTTGCTTTGCAAATAACCTTGAAGTGCCTGGGGCGTTTCGCCCCTGATCTGGCTCAACCCGGATGATCTATAAATAGAGCGGGGCAATAACCTACAAAACACGGGGGGAGGGGTCACAGCAGGAGCGATAACGTCATTGTGGACTACCACGTCTTAACATCTTTTATCCTGTGGTGTGAATAGATTGAGGACGCGTTGGTATTATATAATAGCAAAATAGCAAAATGTAAAAAAAAATACTTATGCTAGGGTGGTAAGGCGTTTGGATAAGGCGTTAAGATAGGACGTTAAGGAGTTACTGTGAAACTCTCCAAAAAGGCCAAAGAGCACATTTAATGGGTTTCTGCTTTCTCTACTACTAAGGGGCAACTGGATTACTTTCCTTGATTTGGGTGTTTCGTTTTCCGAAATTGACTACACAGTCTCAACAACAAAATTCTCATTTCTACAAGACACAAGGTGTGAAATTCTTATTTCCGGGAAAAATCCTAATTTTACATGTACCTGCTACCCTACTCTGCACCTCACGTCAGGCCACAATCCGCTGAGGACCGATATTAGCCCATATAGACCTGTTTGATAGGGGTTTTCAATATTTTATGGGTAAAGTCCGTGTTTCCGGATTTTATATTTTCAAAGCAAATCCTAGTTTTACATACATCCACCCATTACTTGATAGGCCCCTTGGAACGCTTCAATAGGACATCCAACACGACTCAGTACGCCCAATAGTGGCCCACCTCGACCCCAACACCTTCACCGTAATGCCCTTTTCCCACAATACCCTACCCGTGCATGCGCGCCGTATCCTTACTTTCAGTATACATCAGCCCAGTCGGACTCTCCCCTTCGGGTGCTTCAATATGACGCCCCAAGCGATTCATTCGGACCAGGGATGGTACACCTCGACCCCCAAAAGTCCATATCAGTGCCCTTTTACAACAGTTCTCCGAAAAGACCTTTGACCCGCAAGTGGCCTCCGACCCTGATGTGACCTTTGACCTTAATGTGACCTTTACTCGGAAGTGACATCATCCGTGACGTCAGCTCCACGTGACTTTACGGGACTCCACACCCTCACCCTCAATCCTAATGAATTTGCCCTATTCCTACTACTCACATCAACCTATTGTAGCTGTTGAAGTTCGTTCTATTTTGCCATACAATCGTCGTTTAATTAATCCAAATTATGATGAATGACTTTTTATATACATCTGACATATCAGAGGGGTCAGAAGCAATGCGATATACGTACAAGGGCTGTGTCACACAATTTTGCTTAAACTATATTCCGGTATTCAGTGCAGAGACAAAGTTTTAATTTCGTTTTAAAACTTACAGACTTTGCATCGACGCGTTTTCATGTGATAAAGAATCAATGATACCAGAGCTTGAGAGGGTTGCCTTAAAAGCTTCGCTGACTCCGCCCTCATGCAGGGCGTGCGTTTCCAGCCAAGACAACGGCTCTGTCGATTGATTCTGATGGACTATGAAAATTCTGGAGGATTTTCCATTGCACGAGGTAAGATACAGTATACACTTCCCGACATTTTCTGTCGAGTTACCAAGCAATCTAAAGACTCATATATCAACATAACAGGTGCCCTGCGTCCTGTGAACAGCGGCGAGGGTGTATGATTGACAGTTGTCGTCATTGCAATGCTGCGATTTGAGCACGCGCCTCATTCATAAATTTACTACGATTGCCACGCCCTCTGAAACGACTCAGCAGAATAATCATGCAGAATGCTTGACACGTCAAGGTTTTCGATTCGCAAAACTAAGTAAAAACAGTTAACGGAGTGAATAATCTTTTAAATGTTAAAAGTCGCGAGTAATTCCATTTGTAGTCCTTTACTATGGAGTCGATGGTGCGTTAACCTATCCACCCCGCCCAAATGTATTCGCAAAAAGTCCATTTTGAAATATAGCCACGTAAGAAAGGGTCGTATATGGTCCAACATGGGACAGACATCTTCCTATGCTTTCAATGCTTTTGAGCAGGCAGATGCTTTAGAATTTTAGATAATATGTCAAAAATTGTTTAATGGATTTTAAATCCCCCTGAAATCGTCCTGCTGTGTCTAGTTTTATGTATCTTACCAATGAATCACCTTGTTGTCATCGTACTACACGGCAGACTAGCTTCACCTACACATATCGGACCAGATAACTCAGTGAGTCAGTCAGTCGACGGCTCGGTATGCCAGACTGTGCAAAATGTCAAACAACGCCACAGAACAACATTGCAGAAAGTTGTTAAAAGTGGCTATACTACCATCTTAAATGTACCATTCTAATTTTCTCAAATTATGGGATAAATATCGTACTCTGACGGCAAAGTACGACCGTAGCGTGCAAGATCTCTGGTGTTAGTTTCGTAACTGGTGTTTAATCCCGCTTATCCCGGGACTATGGCTGTATGAATACCATGTGTTTTACATCTGCATTATGTCCACTGGAACATCCGCAATCAAATGGTGTCATCAAAGATACATTATATTCTGGAAAGGACTTGGAAATTCATTAGAATAAAGAATGCAAGTCAGTGATAAATGTTTCATTCGAGGAACATCTGGTGTCTGGCCTCCATCATTGAAAGCTGTTGACCGCTTTCTCTTGGCGATTGTTGGTGCGGATTGTCTTGTGGACGACGGCTAAATACGGAATGTCGGGTCTGGCCTCTGTACCTGCATACTGGAGACATGTGGCGCTGATATAGGAACCTCAGCCTCAAGCCATTGGTCGCCTTGGTTGCCTTGCCTTGTCCAGATTGAACTATTCCTTCCATTTTCGACGGTATATACAGTGAGGGATCCCATAGTGCTGCCGTGCATGTGGTACCAAAATGAGAGACATGTATGGTGGACATGAAAGTTTACCATCCGGCTTATCAGCTGTGCTCTAGGTCGATCAAAGGCAGGACGAATCCCATCCATAAAGATGTAATAGCCATCTGAAATATGGTAGGAAATTTTCTAATTTATTTTAACTCACCATCGCTGTTATTTTTAGACCAGGGAAGCAAAATACCACATACATAATTAATTATAATGCATTTAAAATGTGCCACCAATATGGAAATCTAAAAATGACAAAAATTATTTATGAGATATAGCACGTGAATATTCAGAATAAGTGTTCTGCTAGATCGCGTTCCACACCTTCCGGGAATACGCTGCAACGGTTTCATGTCCAAAGGATTGGCTCTCAGATCCTGGATTGATCCAATGGAACGGTTTCGGAACTCAAGTGCGATCCAGGACACCAACGAGTCTGTGATAGCTGTGTCCAGCAACTTCAAACTTTAACTAGTTTGTTTTATTGAGCAGGGCTTTGTTTTTTTATCGTACACACTTGTATCTGAAATTTGTCATCGTTATCTGCAATATTGTGCCGGGAGTCCAAAGTTATAGACTCGGCTGAATTGAAGAAAAATACACGAAAATAGGCTAAAATTGTCAGCAAATAATACAACTATCCATCAGAATATTCAGTACGATCACTCCATGTCTTATATAGCAAATTTTTGGATGGAATAGCCGTTCTGTCCGATGAACCCACTGGCTGCTTCTTTGGACACACAACGGGTTTCCGAAGATCGCCTCAATGAACAACTATGCCGAACGGATAGCGTTTTTTGTTCTGAATTCCAACATGCTCTCCATTCAGTAGAGTGAACGCAATAACTACTTCAGTAAATTCAATAATTCGAAGCAGCCTGTCGATTCAGCCAATATTGTATGGACAAATCTAGTTGCTATGCAACCCGCTTGTATTCAGCAGGCATGTTATCAGGCTTTCCGTAGCTTCCATATGTGCTATTCGTGCTCAGAATAAGGTTGTCATAAACAAAAGCCCTTCCAGTGAGGTAGACAAGGAAGGTGGGAAAGTCCATCTTTGGACGTCACAAAGATATGTTAATGACAAAGGAATATATTGTCGGATTGTCGTACTCCCTGTAGTATGGTCAGATGTGGGTCCAGTGAAGGCAGTCATGGTTGGTCCCCGGTGTCTAATCCAGTTCGCATCGTCTCCATTCCTTTGAGTCCACTGGCACAAATCGTTGTCAAAATTACAATCCAGCTGTGCCCAGGTGACTGCAATGTACAATTGTATCGAATACATTAAGAACTTCCTTGTGGGTAATTTATGCTAATCTTTATTTTGACCCTTCAAGTTCTTTGTTATTTCTTAACTTTTGTGTTTCTTCATATCTCTAATCCAATCTAATCTCAAATGTTCACTACTTTTCAAATCAAATCAAATCAATCTGTATTTAAAGTCGGTTTTAGCAACGATAAAACATTAGTCGAGGGCTACTTATGCCGACTGTAAAACAATGTAACCGCTTCTATAACAATGTTAAAACGCATACAAAAATTAGTTCATATGATATAAAAATACCAAGGAATATCAACTCACTATACGATTTTTTTTTTCTAAAATAAAAATCTTGGATATATGAATACCAGATAATATAACTCACTGCAGGAAGGAGCATTAACTAAGAATTTGATTACAAATATATGAATTATTTAAAACATATCACAGACAGCAGTACAACTCTGAATGCGAAACTGAGAAACTAAAAAAACTAAAAAACAAACAGATAAATAGATCGCCACATAACGTGCAATCAAAGCCGATATATTCGATTAAAGAGAGTTCAATTCATTGACTGTAAAAACCTGATTCATGTGGCTCGGCAGATGATTCAACAGTTTAGCCCCGCTGGTACCGTAAGTCTTTATTCGGTACCGTAGGACATTTACAATGTTACTATCGCGTAGGCATTACCTTTTGCTCTAAGATATCATGAAGGTACTCTGGGAGAATTTTGTTTACAATGTATAACATCAGCTTTGGAAAGAAGGACCCTGTAATCATTATGTTGATCACAAAAAACAAAGCTGATAGCCCTTTCGTGCAGTTTCTCCAGTTTGTCGGAGCAGGATTTGAAACAGAATGTCCACACATTTGTACAGTAACTAAAATTCGACATGATAAAACATGTGTATATAGCAAGTTTACTCTTAAAATCCGGAATCCCGGGGAATAATTCGGACATAGTTCGGACACGTGCTTGTCAAAACTCAATCTAACATCAAAATTAATACCCATTAAGTTCAACATGATCGTTAAATCCTGAGGTTATGCTACCTAGATTAAAAACGTGATCTTCCCAATATTTAACACCAAATAGTATGCCCTGAACTTTGCACGGATTAGCACACAAAAAGTTATTGGTGAACTTTTTAACATTAACAAAACTTAACGGCATTAACGGTTTGAGTTTTAAAACATCAATAACCTTTTGGCAGATTTGTCACTACTGCATTTCATCAATAACATTTTTGACAGATTTGTTACAACTACATTTCGTGTTATCTTCTGCATAGTTATATAATGACGATCCAACAGATCGTTAATAAAAATATTAAAAAGGAGTGACCCTAAGACAAAGCCCTGGGGCACACCCTTAACAACATCGTGCCAGTTGCTGTAAGCATCTGCGATTTTAACCCTTTCCTTTCTATTTTTCAAATAGTCACAGATTAACCAGGCTGATTTTTCCGTCACACCAAAACCCAATATTTTATTAATGAATAGATCGCGAGGAAGGGAATCAAAGGCCTTGGGCATGTTCATAAGAATCGTAACAACAACGTCGCCTCTCTCCAGGCTCTTCTTTCATTCTTCAACACATTGAAGTAAAGTAGCTAAAGCTAATGTTTCAGAAAATACTGCTGCAGTGTTCAACAAACTGATCCGCTACACTGTGAACAAGCTGTGGTGACAAAGTGCCAAAAAATCACCAGTAACTAGCTCCGTTTTCCTACTGCTCTTCTTTTGACGAAAGCGATGATTTCAAGAAAACGTCACCACTAGTGGTATTGTGCGTTCCGTTTTGACACTAACCCATACTGCTGATTTTCCTTATCGTCACCAGTTTCCCCGTCCCCTTAAACTACTGATTCTGGTGACGTTTGTTAAAATCATCGTTTAGGTCCCCGAGATGTGATTCCACTGTTGGTGACAAATTATTAAATCACCGACCCTATCTTAGCGGTCAGTCTTTGAAGTCACGGGTCAATGCGCCGGTAGAGATAAATCTTCTCGCGGAGGAACGGGTCTTTCGCTTATCGGGATTATCGGTGACGCGCAGACGATACCAATGTTCAACTACCAATATCTGCTGTTAATCACCAAATATGAGCGGAAATCAGCACGAAGGGTGCAGAAGTACAAATACGTTGCGGATCTAATCTCATTTCCTGAGTAAAGCTGTTCTTTACGAAGTTGGTTCATGTATCATGAAATAATAGCGGAAACTTGAGATGAAGTACGATATGACCTACTAAATATTTACGACGTTACAAACTGGCGGGTGGGGAAGAGGTTATATCTGCCCAATGGCAGAATATTTCGCTTTTCATTGTAGCCCATCGGGCCATTGACACATTTTGAATTTGTTTTGTCAGACTAAGGTTAGGTACATCTTGCACCTATTATCATAATCCTAGGCCGGTACATATTGTTCAGAATTCAAAGTCGTAGTTTGATATCTCAAGGTGATTCGGTGTCTATAATTCTCGCGAACACACACACGCACAGTTATGAAAACAAAAACGGATTAAGTGTATTGTCATAAATAATGGTTGGTCGGGGTTATTAGTATTATGAGAGGCCTATATGTATGTAGAAAAAAGTCCAATCTGATTAAAAACTACCCTGATTATCAAACGGTAAAACTATAGAACGTTTTACGCCGTGAAAACGTATACAACGAAGATATACAACGCAGGATATGGGAATTATTAGACCCGTCCTCCTGGCGACGAGGACGATCTCATACACAGGTTATATTCACAGATAATGGAGTTGAGGGGAGACCGGCAATTGACATAAAGGTTCATAAAAGACCCATGCACCGGGTATATATAATAGGTGTATAATAATTTCTTTATTTCATTTATTACAATGTAACATTGTCTTGGTTTCCTGTTAATAAAATAAACAACTAAAACATATTAGAGAGACTACATGGTCTTGTTGGAATGTCCATTCCACGGTGACAAAGAATGTATTTTTTCTGAAATCGCATCACAACCATAACGCCGATTTATAAATTTTGTTAACTATATAGTACGGAAGGAGTCTGCCAAATTTCGTTAAAACAGGCGGCACCTGTCTTATTTTTTTCTATTTTCTTGTGTAATTCCGTAAATCAACGACCCTTCTCTCTACACACATCCAATGTGTTTGGTTCTCTGTTTGTCTCAAACATTCACTATCTACGTTCAGGTCAAGACAGTGCACTGAGGACCCCTCGTGGAGAAGAAGTCAGTGTTGACAAGTGGATATGTCAAATCACTTATCTACATGTATATAAACTGTTACCACATTTTCACTGGAAAACTACATAGCAAATGGACACTAGAGTTAATAGTTGATCGTTACGCACTGGACATATTTTGATAAATTAACGATCGGAGCTACGCACCCCCCTCCCCCCCATCCTGAAAACTACAAAAACATATGTATTGAGGGATCAGCTAACAATGTGATTTCACATAGAAATAATGTCTTAAATTGATCTACATGTAAAATAAACGAATGTGAATTATATATTTATAGTATAATATACTATAATTATATAATTCACACGATTCATTTATAGGTGTGCTAAACTGACCATCATCTGTTCATGTGATTGAGCGTATACTGTTGAAGTTGGATTTTCAATATATATCAAAAATCAGACATTATCGTCACGAGTGCACCACGTGACGTGATGTGTTACATGTATATGTCGGATTTGTATGTGTTAAACCAGACATTCAAACGGAGTCAAACATAAGGTGTGATATTTTCAATATCGATGCTTGCTTATGGGAAACTTAGGTGAAAATATAGAACCATATAGAGTCATTATGTTCCTATTTATTCCGGGGAAACGCTCAGAACTTACCGGTGATATAGGTCCCCGGATCTTCCGGAGCCTCGCTTGTTGAACTGTGAGGATTCACGCCAATTTTAGTTTTGTGTAAATTAATCGTGTAGGTGTCGTATTGGATTCTGATGTTCCATGACTTAAATGTCATTATTTTGTATGTGTTAAATATAACCAGAAAGTCAAATGGATTCAGGCATGAGGTATGATTTTTTTTCAATATCGATGTCTGCTTATGCAAAACAAATGTTAAAATTATGATGCTCGAGAAGGGACATCGCTGTATTGTATTAATGAATCTGGACCGACACACGAGGGCAGGGTGCGAAGTCAGGATGTGAAGAGCGAAGTCAGGATGCGAAGTCGCGAAAGCAGGATGCGAAGTGGTGAAGCCAGGATGCGAAGCGCGATGTAAGGATGCGAAGCCAGGATGCGAAGCCAGGATGCGAAGCGCGAAGTCAGGATGCGAAGTCGCGAAGGCAGGATGCGAAGTCGCAAAATCAGGATGCGAAGCGCGAAGTCAGGATGCGAAGGCAGGATGCGAAGTGCGAAGCCAGGATGCGAAGTCAGGATGCGGAGCGCGAAGTCAGGATGCGAAGTCGCGAAGGCAGGATGCGAAGTGGCGAAACCAGGATGCGCAGCGCAAAGTCAGGATGCGAAATCAAAACAAAACAATGCAAACGACTGGAAGCGAAGCGCGAAGTCAGAATGCGAAGGCAGGATGCGAAGTGCGAAATCAGGATGCGAAGTCGGGATGGCAGGATGCGAAGTGGCAAAAGCAGCATGCGAATCGCGAAGTCTGGATGCGAAGGCAGGATGCGAAGCACGAAGGCAGGATGCGAAGCGCGAAGTCTGGATGCGAAAACAGGATGCGAAATGCGAAGCCAGGATGCGAAGTCAGGACGCGAAGTCAGGATGCAAAGCGCGAGGATAGGATGCTAAATCGCAAAGGCAGGATGCGACGGCAGGATGCGAAGCGCGAAGTAACCGCACCTGACTTCACCACTTCCCATCCTGATTTCCCGATATCGCATCCTGAATTCGCATCCTGACTTCGCATCCTGACTTCGCGCTTCGCATCTGGGCTTCGCCATTCGCGCACTGCCTTCGCATTCTGACTTCGCACTTCGCATCCTGCCTTCGTCCTTCGAATCCTGCCTCCGTATCCTGATTTCGCGCTTCGCATCCTGGCTTCGCCACTTCGCATACTGCCTTCGCATATTGCCTTCGCATTCTGACTTCGCGCTTCGCTTCCAGTCTTTGCATTATTTTGTTCTGATTTCGCATCCTGACTTCGCGCTTCGCATCCTGGCTTCGCGACTTCGCATCCTGCCTTCGCGACTTCGCATCCTGCCTTCGTGTGTCGGTCCGTAATCATTAACACAATATAGCGATGTCCCTTTTCGGCCATCATATAAAATACAACCATAAATCTACGTACATAATTTATTTCCGAGAAAACGAGCAGAAGGCATCTCCGGCAAGCTAGGACCGAGAGTTTCCGGGGCCTATGTCTCGCCTGTTGCTCTATGAGAATTCGCTTATTTTTTAGTTTGTGTTAATAAATCGTATTCGTATCGTACTGTTCTCTAATGTTCCAAGAAGAAATAGCACTAGAAAGTCAAATCCGGCATGATGTGTGACTTTTTGACTGCGGCGATCTAGGATCCGGAGCTTCCCTGGCCTGGGCGGCCCCCGCCGGTTGGGTTGGCATAGTCGAACCCCCTATGAATTTTCGCTAGATCCGCTCTTCAAGATGCATGTTTTATGTTCATGTATCTAAATCGGATAAACGTTTAAATATCAGTCTCCCCTCCCCAAAGCCAATATATGATAACAAGTTGACCAATTCACCATTGCCAACTAACGTAATATAACTCGAAATAATTCCATAATAATTACGGGTGCTTATTTCTGTCTATCTACATGAACGTCTCGAAACTAGACCTATGAATTGAACTTCGAGCAAAATACCGGGCCGAATATTTGCATTTAGTATAATGAAATGAACTGTGGGCTACAGCTAATCCGATAAGCTGATATACTTGTACAACGAGAAGAAAGACTGGTCCAGTCTGCTATATGTTTCGTTTTATTTGCAGAATTTTTTAGGAAGTTGCTATCCACACGAAATTAGTTCACTTAGTAATCATTACCAGATCACAAAGGCAGTAAAGGACAGAAATAAATTAACATTGAATGCGACAAGCGAATTCTTGTGGTTACAAAAGTGCGTGAGTTTTGATCGCAGCTCAAGAAAAACACTCGCGCGATTATTAATATGATAGATCAGGCTGAGATATTTAAATCGTTTTGTTTGCTTATATCGTCCGGTACTTTATTTACCACCGGGTACTGTAAAGGATATGCGACGTTTACATACGAAACACTCCTTTGTGTGTGATGGTAATAAAGCCGATTTTCTTTTTCCACTCCAAAACCTGCCATAAAAGATTTTTCTTGAAGTTTACACACCGAAATATCCCCTTCGAAAAAAACTGAGATGTTCAGTTGCATAAAATGGAGATATGATTGATCACAATGTGCTCCCAGGCTATTTTCGGTATTTTTGGGCATTTTAATGAAAGTTTTCTCCTTTAGCAAAAATATGACACCTCAAACCAAAACCATTCGTGGTTCTTTCCAATAAACAAACTTTCTCATATATTGTGTTACAAAATTATTTTGGTTTGAGGTGTCATATTTTTGCTTTAAGAGAAAAATCTCAATGTAAATGCCTCAAAAATACCAAATCAGGCCGAGGAGCACATTTTGATCGATCATATCTCCATTTTTATACAACGGAGCATCTGAGTTTTTTCGTGGATGCTATAATCAGGTTGATTACCATCTCACGCGTAATGTCGTCACATGTCCTTTGACGTTAAATCTGTAGGTTTTCTACCAGTTTGTTTCCTTATACGGTGCACTACCCGATACTTTTTATATTGTCTGGTGCACTCTTCTGTGATGTCCCATAAAATATTGTGTATGTCCCATATAAATAACGACTAAAATTTGCCGTTTCCTAACGTACGCGGTTTACGGTTTTAATCGCACTCTCATCTGTCTGATTTGGAATCATCCCGCCTATCTTTCCTAGTCGGTCTGCGCCGGTATAAAGTAAGAATATTATAGAACTGGCTGTGGTCTTTTCGTTCTTACCGTGATTGAGTTATTACACGCCGTGTTCTGTTACAGTCTCGTACGCTTTCGCAGTCAGGCATTATTTTACATGTTTGATACAACATTTAGTCTGTGTTTTTTATCGTTTTCTGATTAAATCTGAAAGTTTTCTCCGTACCAGTTTGTTTTCTTGTACCCTCTGGTACTTTGTACACCGCCCTTTATTCTCTCCGACGCCGCCTGTTGACGTCCGATGCAAGATTTTGTAAATTATTCATGTTTTACCTGTAAATCCGTTACCTTATGGTGCACCGTCCGATACTTTTTACATCGTCCAGTACACCCTACAATAATCCTTAGGTTGTTCTAGTATTTTTTTAATCGCCCGATAACCGCGCGATTCCATCTAAATATTATTGTATAGTGCCCGTTTCTTTTGAGGTTTACAAGAATACATCGTGGTATTCCATTCGCCTGATCCGCTTGACTGACCAGTGACATTTATCGTTACGACAAATATGATACACAAAGGCAGAAAAATCACGCCAATGGAGCAACAATATATACCGTAAATTCTATTATGCGAAATTAAGCATCTTTTATTGTACATAGTAGTGTATACAACCCTTATTCTATGGTATTTCTTAGGGGCTGGAGGAAATGAAATTGTAAATGAAGAGGTGAATGACGTCGCGAATGACTTCACATCCCGTGACGTCACATCAGTGTCAAAGATCACTTCCGGGGATGACGTCACTCATGGTCACGTGTTTATATGACCTCATGGATGACTATATATGTGGATAAGTCCCCGTCCATGTGACGTCCCAGTCAATACTAATCCCAAGTCTGATTCACTGAGAATCGTCGGGTATGTCCGGTAATCGTAAGGTAAGGCCCGGTCATCGCCGGGAATGTCCGCAGAACAATTGACCACATAATTCAATCTTTCACCGTCAGGGTTATAGCCATACATACAGCGAGAGATAGTTTATGCATTGTCATACATGCGCTCATCAGCACAGCTAGTACAGCGCCTTATGACCCATCCAAGTCTTGACCAATCTCAACGTCGCTTACCGAGAACCTAGACCACTCCGTTCTTAATATGAACGGTTGAAAATACCCCGATTTGCATCAGGTGTTAGATGGCGGATATATATACTTGGGACCTGAATTTTATTAAAAAGGACTAAGTGCGCATGGGTGGAGGTGGACTATCCCTAATCCGAATGGGTCGTGTTGAGTATCATATTGAAGCACTCGTGGGGCAGCGTCGGACTGGTGTGGGGTATCCTGAATATGCCGCCGATTTGCGCATGCGTGGACAGAGAATAATGCAGAAAGGGCATTTGAACGGGCATCCGTGGTTCGAATGGGTCGTGTGAAGTATCAGTTTGAATCACTCGTTGGGCAGAGTCCGACTGAACTGTTTGTTAGTGGAATGCCGTCCATCTGCGCTTAGCTGATAGTGAATAATGGAATAGGACATTTGGTTGGACATTTTGAGGTCGTGATGGACCATCCGAGGTCCGAATGGGCCGTGTGAGGTATCATATTGAAGCACTGGTAGGCCAGAGTCCGACTGGACTGGTGTGTAATCAGAAGGCGTTTTGGCATTTAGGTTATAGGCTGTGTGTGTTTACGTTGTGCTGCGACAAGGCACGTTTAGGAGTTATGATGGTGTGTCCCATAATCCACCCTCAACGGGAACGAACCCTTTCAAACAGGTCTAAAGGGTTCCATTTTTGGCGACAAAGTTTTCTCCACTGACTTTCATCAGGAGATTCAATATGACCCCAAGTATAACTCCTACGTATACCTCTCCCCACGACGGTCAGGTACCCAACTCCATGATGTACACCAAGGCCGACATGACCAATAGGTTGGCGCATTGATATGGAGGTAGCCGCCTAAGTCCCATGTGCGGGGCGCACCGTATTTGCGCTTTCTCTCCTAAAGCTGACGCCACTTTCAAGGGAGGTAACTCTACCATGGTAAACAGATCCATCATGTCCAACCCAACAAAACCATTGTATTTGAGTTCAGGAAACTCGTGTCTGCTCGACATACACTTCAGCTTCTACTAGACACCCTATGGGTTAGCGCATAGCGGTTTAGGCATGTCTCAATGATGCTCCCTAGCGACACTGTACTTTTTCTACTACTGATGACGTCAGCAATGACGTTTAATATGACATGCACATCTTTCAAGTCGTTCTCTACACCACGAGAGCTTGAATACGAAACTAGGTATGCCATATTTGGTTGCGATATGTCCTCTCATTTGCACAAATACGCACCTGCGCACCCCAAAAATGCCCGCTTTTGCTACCACACATCGAGTGCACCAAAACATTTCCATCGTCCTCTACACAGCATGCCTTTCAAAAGGACACCTCATACGATCGGTTTGGACCATGGATGTTCCGCCTCGGCCCCAACCTCTCACCTCAAATGCTTTTTTTGTACTACTGCCAGACTGGGTATGCGCAGAATGACGAAACCAGAGAAAATTATCATTTGCTGTTCCACGAGTGCTTGCCTATGACACCCCACAAGGTCCATTCGGACCAAAGATGGTCCATCTCTACCTCAAAACGGCCAAAGAAATGTCCCTCTTTCACTACTCCGTCTGCTCATGCGCAGATTGATGAAACCAGACTACAGCCTACTCCATTCTGACTTTACGTCACGAATGCTTCGTTATGATACCTTAAACGGCTCATTCGGACCATGAATGGTCCGTCTCGACCCCAAAACGTCCATTCAAATGCCCTTTCCCCATTATTCTCTATTATTGCATACGCAAATTGACGGCATATGCAATACACACTATTTCCGTCGGACTGTGCCCAACGATTGCTTCAAACTGACACCTCACACGACCCATTCAGACCACGGATGGGTCATCTCGAGGCCAAACGCCCATTCAAATGCCTCTTTTCCATTATTCTCTCACGACACCGCCTCCGTCCGACGCTGCCCTAACTCCACCCACCACAAAAAAAAGTCCACCCCAGATTTGCTTATGCACCACACATGCGCAGTGAGAACTTTTCAGCAAAATTCAAAACAGTTTTTCCGGAATAAATAGATTTATGGTTCTATATTTTCACATATAGGCATCAATATTGAAAATATCACATCTTATGTTTGACTCCGTTTGAATGTCTGGTTTAATACATACAATCCCGGCCTATTATGCATCACGTCACGTGGTGCACTCGAAGCGATAATGTCTGATTTTTTATATATATTGAAACTCCAACTTCAACAGTATACGCTCAATCACATGAACAGATGATGGTCAGTTTAGTACACCGTTAAATGAATCGTGTGAATTATATAATTCTAGTACAGTATACATGTACTATCAATATATAATTCACATTCGTTTATTTTACATGTATATCAATTTAAGACATTATTTCTACGTGGAATAACATTGTTAGCTAATCCTTCAATACATATGTCTTTTGTAGGGGGGGGGGGGGCGTAACTCCGACCGTTAATTTATCAAAATATGTCCAGTACGTAACTATCAACTATTAACTCTAGTCCCAGTTTGCTGTGTAGTTCCCAGTGAAATAACAGTTTGCCATATCCACTTGTCGACACTGACTTCTTCTCCATGAAGGGTCCTCAGTGCACTGTCTTGAACTGGACGTAGATAGTGAATGTTTGAGACAAACAGAGAACGAAACACAGTGACTGTGTGTAGGGAGAAGGGCCGTTGATTTACGGAATTACACAAGAAAATAGAAAAAATAAGACAGGCGCCAGTTGTTTTAACGAAATTAAACGCTCTCTAGTTTTACCGTTTGATAATCAGGGTAGTTTTTAATCAGATTGGACTTTTTTCTACATACATATAGGCCTCTCATAATACTAATAACCCCGACCAACCATTAATTATGACAATACACTTAACCCGTTTTGGTTTTATAACTGTGCGGGTGTGTGTTCGCGAGAATTATATAATTATAGACACCGAATCACCTTGAGATATCAAACTACGACTTTGAATTCTGAACAATATGTACCGGCCTAGGATTATGGTAATAGGTGCAAGATGTAACTAACCTCAGTCTGACAAAACAAATTCAAAATGTCTCAATGGTCCGATGGGTTACAATGAAAAGCGGCAGGGTAACGCCCCTCCCCTCCCCCGCCACCTCTCCCCAGCTCGCCTGATCACCCCTCACCAATACGGAGAATTCCGCCATTGAGCAGATATGACCTCTCCCCGACCCGCCAGTTTGTAAAACGTCGTATAGATTTAGTAGGTTATATCGTATTTCACCTCAAGTTTTCTTCGTATATAACAGTTTTACTCAGCAAATGAGATTGGAAAGTTTTCCGTTCAGACCCCAGCCGCTAACCACACTTCCCCTCCACTTCCGATTCAAACCCCAGGGAACGCATGTCGTAGCAGCCTTTCCATTTATTTATGTCAAGGCGTAATTATACAATATTTCCATGTGAAGCTCCTTTTGGGAAATAATGAGACATTTTTTTTATTACAAAACTTGTGAGGTCCAAGACAGACAGTCAGCATACCAAAGATCATTGAATGACGATGTGCTAGCAAATAGTTAATTCTAATCTCAAACTGGTATACCCGCGTCATTTTCACAGGGGGAAAAAGTCTTCAAACCCCATCTCGAACATATATTTTCCAAAATATCATTACCTAAGCGATATATGAACATCGTTTCATTGGCTATACCCACATGCTCAGGTTCAACGAATCATCTAGTATCATTATAGACTACTTCAAAGAAACGTATTCTGTTAGATTATTTTGTCAAGCTTGAGTAAGTTATTATTGATTTAAGGATAGCTATCCCCTTAGAGGGTCAAAATTGGTCCTTTTTTATTTCTTCATTCAAATATTCACTATTTCCTCTAACATTTGGTAAAAAAATGAAATAAAAATTATAAATAGAAGTGCTTCAATATTAGGATTAAAAATTTAGTTTCCGAGGCACTGGAACAATTAAACAGATTGCCTTAGCTTGGGCTTGGGTACTATTATTTTTGTCTGTTAAATTTCCCTTTCCAAAACTCATTCTCGCAGTATTATGGTAAGCTAATTATCTATTAGTCCTACATATTTACATTGATGTGCCCCCTTCTGATCAAAACCATGCAAACATCCTTATTTTTGTTTCTAATTATGACAGCTACACTTCACTCAGACACCCGCCGTGAAGTAATCTACACAGGTGTGAACAAGTTTTAGCAGGTTTTTTAAGTTTAAATTGGACTTTAAACCGACTTGATGAAAAAAACTTAGTGTAATAGTTATCCAGAATAAACAGGAATTCGAGTAGGTCCCATTAGACAGATTAAAAATGTATTTGACAATAGAATTCAATAAAAAAATAGGGATTAATTCATCAGATTTATAGCTGGACACATTTTGCCCGATTTCTAGCCTTTCATTTTTGTACAAAATCCGAGATTTAAACGTTTATTTCTCGAAAAGTATCCAAGCTACGCTTTTGAAATTTGGCATGTTTGTTACTAATAAGGTGATCTAGTAAACATTATCTAACTTTTTGTAAGTTCGGATTAGTTTTTTAATTATTCAACTTTTAAGACAAACGACCGTAAAAAAGTACATTTTTTTCAATTTATTTGAGTAAAATAGCTATAAAAACAAAACCAGTCAAAAATTAAAAAAAATAAAGTTTACTAGTTCGAATTGTCTCCTACCAAGGTATACCATCAAAATTGAAACAAGACTTTCAGTTTTCATGAAATTTCAATTGAAAAATGGACGCTATTGTTTTCATTTTAATTTTTTAAAATTGGAATATTTTCTACCCAGTAGCAGCGTCAGTTATACAAATTATATAGTTGGAATCCCTACGATGTATGCTTTCATAAAATATATAGTTTAATATGGTTATCTTGTATATTTATTGATACAGACGACAAATTGTCATGGGGGTGCAAAAACTGCCTCTAAGGGGATAGCTATCCTTAAGTGTCTTGAAAGAAAGGTGGTCAACAGTTATTATTGATTTAAGTTTCGTGTACGATGTGTGGTCAGTACTTTCTTGATTAGACCACCCGAAGAAAGGAAGAAAGGTCTCCAAAAATACTGTTTTTGACCCTGAATATAACTGTGACAAATTTCAAATTTTACACAAATGCTCTGAAACTAGGAGTTATTCAGGATGCTGAAAAACGGCTCTAATTCCTCTTCTGGATATTCAATTCAATTCAATTTTATTTGCACTTAACATCCATTAAGGACAGTGTACAAGAAAACAATAAACGAAATGACATTAACATTTTAAACACATTTGCACCATTTTCACTGTTTAGGATATGTGTGGTCTAACTCAATCAGCAAACGTGAAAACCCCCCAAAGGGCTTCGTCCATTAGAGAATATCCGCGTCCATAATCCAAAGACCTATTCCATATTCCATATAAAAGTATTAGCACCAAATTCAAAAAGACAATCATAGTATACATAAACATAGGCTAGTTTCCTGCAAGAGAGATGCGGTTAATAGTTTTCAATGATGCCGGCAAGACATCATGATGTTCCAAAAATATCAATTCCGTATCGCTGATCAGTATTCTTAATCCATAATATTCGTTGTAAAGTCGTCATCTAAGGAATGATGTATCTCAGTCACGATTTGATTGTGACTGTTCATATGAGTACCATGATTATCTTGAAGTACATGGGTTCATACGGCCCCTAGCTTCGGGTTAAGCGGAATTAGACACAAGTTACGAAACGTAACGCCATAGATCTTTCACGCTACGCTCGTATTTTGCTATCAGCATGCGATATTTATCGCCAAATTTGAGAACCTTTGAGTGGAGGCGCTTGGTGATGTAGCCCTGTTTTATAAGTTTCTGCAACAATGTTTTGTTACGTTGATTAAATTCGTCACATTTAACACAGATCTAGCAAATGCTACTAGTCGAGATATGTATACGCCATATGCAGGTCCCACTGAAATATTACTTTCCAGAGAGGGATAGTTTACGATGTCGAAATTCTAATCATTTCTTTTGTCATAAAGTCGACGAGATAGAAGGCCCGCTTCATTTTTATAGGGATATATGTCTTAATATAATGTGCCTGTAGGGCTATCTGTAGTTTCCTTCAAATGCAGTGACGGAGGAAATATAACCTTCACTGCGTCATTTATACAGCGATTATCCACAGCGAGAATATCGTCTATATAGCGCTTGTTGAATGAGAAGGAACGGGCATTGAATGGATCGGTTTTTGAAAGCGCCTGCATATAGTCATATTCACAAGAGTGAGTGAGTGAATAGGGTTTAACGTCGCTTTCAACATTTTTTCAGCTATATCACGACGGGGAAGGGAAGGGAGGGGAGGGGAGGGGCAGGGGTACCTACTTGTAACAGAGCAGATCTAATGCTGCCATTTTATAGTGCTGTCCCACTGAAATATCATGCCGTAGGCAGACATGACACCCCACTCAGTCACATTATACCGACACCGAGCGAACCAGT
>JAVTVY010043420.1:0-20194 GCA_036873755.1 Hanleya hanleyi | reverse complement strand
AAGTTCTCATTTGAAGTTGTTCCATTAACAAATATGGCTGTCATAGACCAGTCAAAATCATTAGATTTTTAAGTGGAGGATTTTTATGGTGAAAACAGCTATATCTATGCCCAAAAAATACTGTAACTCATTATACCAATCTTGGGACCCATTACTAGTTTTTCATCGGAATACAACGTTTTCGCCATAAATAACCACTACTTGAAAATCCAATGATATTGATTGGTCTATAGCGGCCATATTTGTTTACGGAGCAACATTAAATGAGGAATATTTCTAGACCTCAACCCATTGATCATGTAGTATTGCATCGATCGGTTCTGTGGTTCCAGCGATTAATACTCAAGTGTACCATACATGTATATAAGGTTTTTGTATCAATCCAAGATGGCAGCCGGGGCTTTCGACCAATCGCCTTCAGGTCATTTTTTTGAAAATTTTTAGGAAACAAAATGCCATACCAATAAGATCAGTTAGATTACGGACCCGCCGACCTACTTTTTTGATGAAAATTGACGCTGTTTTTATTTTATCTTCAAATTTTAAGTTAAATACTACACAATTTACCTTGACCTAATGAATAGAGTAAATTGTTCAAACCGGGAAGCGCATGTGATGCCATTTAGCCAATCAAGATAGGAGAGCTTGCCAAAAACAAACAAAAACCGACATCAAGTTATCTGATGGCGCAGCTGTTCGCGAAATTCTCTTTTCACGGACCAGTTAAGGAATCAAAGTGTTGAAGTTAAGCAATGTGAAATATAAAAAAACCCTGTATTACGAAGAATTTCTGTGATCCATATTCACCTCCAATTCAATTAAGTTTCTGTATCTAAAACAACAACTAAAATGCCCAAATATATAAAACAGAAGTTGGCTATTGAATTTACAATTCAATAAAACAACAAACAATGCTTGTATTCAGCTGATAATTTACGACAAAATCTAACCTCAGCTTCCGAAGCCTATCCCAGTCATGAATTTTGATCTCCCTTCATCCAGTGGGTGCTGAAAGCATGTTACAATGCCGCCATTTTATGTTTCTGGAGAGATGAGCATGGTTATTGTTCTTCTTGTACTTCATGATGGGGAGCCATTTTTTTTTACTCCATCTGATGCACCTTTAAATTTTGGAGATTAATACATTGTGTTTTAATAGCAAAAAAAAATTCTTTTACCTCTATTTCTACTGTGAGTTTGGCGAGTTAGATCTTGTAAGCCTTGAACATTTTTGGTTTCTTGTACAGTCGCAGAAACATGTCCTGATCCAGGAATTCAAAAGTTCTCCATATAATTCCTACGAGACGATTTCCTCCGTTTGCCACTTGCACAACATGTTTGCTGAAATCTAATTTGTTGTCTACTAGAATGTATGTCGCATGGCGGTCTACTGGGAGTGCTATGGATGCTGAAATTTCGAGAAATTTCAAAACAAATATAGCTTTCATGAGAACCCTCAAGAAATACAGGCAAATGTTTAATTATGGACAAATCGTTCGATTAGTAATCAAGTGATCCGCTACTGTTGATGATCCGCTTACTGTCGCACTACTGTCTGTCTCACATTACGATGGAATGGGATTTTCGGCAATATATCGGAGCCAGTTCTTCTCAGAGAAGTGAAATTCCCCACAGCATTTTTTTGTAATTTGTGCATTTTTATCCTGAAATTTGAAGGAAATCTGTTCAGAATCAAAGAATATCTCAAGAAAATCTATTCAGAATCAAAACAAATTTCCAACAGCTCGCATGTTATTTTCAAAGCACAATGACTTTGGGCTTGCAATGTTGTAACATTGTGACTATAGGCGGTATGAAAATAATATGTGAGGTATTGGAGATTTTCTTTTTATTCTGAATAGATTTTCTTGAAATTTCAGAATAAATCATCCCATCGTAATGTGAGATCCCATCGTCAGGTTTGGGATAAAGCTATTTCGAGCTCTTTTAGTTCCATCGAGCTTTTTTAGCTTGATCGAGCTTTAAAAATGTCACTTTTACTGGTACTGATCATGGGATGTCCAATTTCCGCGTCGAAGCCGCCTTGCGTCGAGTTTCACCATGCTCAGCTGAACATGGAATAAGTTAAAAACCGAAACAATCTCCCTTGTTCACAAATACGTTGTTGTTATATTTCATATCAAATTATTCTTATGATGCACAGTCAACAACGTCTTCTCACCTCCTGTCTTGTCATCAACACTTTACATCTCCTCATCAAACGTCCAATTTGAGACCATCATGGCGCCTCGTTTTCACCATGATCTCGCAAACCCACGTGATCGCGATATGCCGAAATATGGATTTTTAATTTTTCATTGGGTATGGTGGACCTGAATGCACATCATATACATGTACATACAAACCAAACTTTTATTTGAGCAAATAAAATACTGTGTGTTAGTATAGATCAAATCATGGGACAGTATATGTGGAATCTGGTATCCCTGGTTTAATATTTAGTGGCATGCCTGGAGCGCCGGTGTTAATTCATGTCTGTAAATTTGTGTGTGCGTTTTGACACGAAAGAGGCAACTGCTACTATTGGCTCTGATGACAATGTTTCGTCTAATAATATATCTTTTATTCAACGAGTTTCACCACCAAGTAATCATTCGATAGATGTGATTAGCCGCTCAAGTTGGTACTGTCTGGGAATACAGGCCTTAAAATTTGGGGAGAACGATCGTTCAGTTCGCCTAGTGGTTACCCAAAATTAAAGATGCATTTAACCGATTATTCGTTCGGCTAAATTATGGCCCAAACTCGGTGTCACAATGACATAATTTTAATAAATTCCTGTTGTAACCTGAAAATCATTTCCGATCGAAGCATGGGCTGTACTTACCAGAGTTTCGATGTTAACTTCACACAAGAGCCCCAGTCGAGGGGAGATAATTGAACGCGAAACCCATGTGCGTTTTGATACACTCTCTGATACTAGATAATATACAGCCCAGGTGAATATATCGGTCTGTGGGATTATATGAACAGGGTAGAAGTCTCTCAACTTCCTCTTATCTGACTGCACGTTGTGTCCTGGTTATGGGGCCCTAACCAAGACGCAATACCATAAGTGTGTGGCCCGGAACCTGCGTGATGCCGAGAGCCGAAAAACGAAAGTGAATGGTAGAGAAACTTTACGTTCTACTATTTTAAAATTAAAACGTGTATATGGGAATTTAATTTGAGAAATATTTCAGAAATAGAGGTCACAATTCCAATGATAGAAGTCTGCCAGTCACACAAAATTGGACTCTTTACGCAACAAAAATGACGAAAATTGGTCACCGGGTAATGATTTTTTTTTTGCCAGCGGCAAGGGCACCGGAAGCCAACGGCAGCGTCCGAATATCGGACGCTGAGAGGGGCTAGATTTATGGGAACGAGATTATTATTACATACAAAATCAAAATGTCAGCGTAGATAGCAACAGCGAGTTTTATTGAATGAACTCCAGTCAAAAACCAATGCCTAGCCACAACAAAACTCATTTGGCTATCCCAATGAAGCTTCCATCCAAGTTTGGTGAAATTCTGTCCAGTAGTTCTCCAGATAGCAAATGTCATGTCCAGTGGAGATAACTGTACACCCAGCATTAGAAAATTGTGATTTTGCGTTTTAAGTTTAAAATTTGAATAAAAACAACTGAGTTCGAAACCTATTTATTTTTTTTATGATCATTGTAACTTGATTGTTAATTTTAATTTCGAATTGGAATTTCAGTTTTTTAAATGAAATTTCAGTTTTAATTGAATTTGATCAAGATTAATGTAAACTTATTTTTAAATACTTGAATTTAAACTTGAATATAATTTTAGCTTGAAATTAAAATTTGATAGTTGAAAAAAAGTTTGAAGAGAACATTTCATATGGAATGAAGTCCAGAACTAATTTTTAAGTTCACTTCAAAGTCAAATCAGTTCAAGATTGTCCCTAACCTGAAGCTAGGGAGAGTATGTTTCAATTTAAACTTTCAAAGTTTACATTCAAAATTAATAATGAACTTTTCGAAAATTCCTGAAACTTCAGTATGTTTTATAAACTAGACATCCTCCGATAATACCTGAAAATTGCACACCAGAGACAGGCCTACATATTTTTTAAAAATTTATTTATGGCAATTTATTTGTATTACCACATTTTAATGACATGGGAACCGTACCCCAGTTACAGACGAAGGGGAGGGGGAAGTCCCCCTCTATATATTTTTGCTATCCCTAAGACTAGAGTCCTGAAAATTACCACACTATATCTGTGGGTCAAGCTCTACTAAAAATTGTGAAAATAGAACAAAGAAAAAAAAACAAGATGGCCACCATGATGATGTCACAGTGACGTCATTTTCAAAACATATTTTTAGACGATTTTTCGGTCATATACCCCCCCCCCCAATGTCATTTCCCATTATAGACACAAATGAATTTTAAATACCAATACCCATTATGGTTAATTATTGTTTATCTATAATTTTACAGATTATAATCGTAATCGTAGCCATTACAAGGTTGTTTCTGTCCATTATAGTAATAGCTCTCTTCCATTAATAGTTTAGCATTCAAAATTATTCATTAAAAAAAGTATGTAATTATAATCATTTTATCAATTCCTTTAATTAATTAAAAATGTAAAAAGATCAATATCCCAATGTTGATAACAGACAATGAAATGATTTAATCGATTGGTTCTAGTCGCACATTGAACTATTTTAACATATCTGGTAAATCTATTGGCTGTGGTAGTTTCATCTTTGTGTTCAGATCTGTCTATTAAGATATATTCACTTCAGTCTCAACTTTTGAACATGTCTATTACAAGGACATTTAGTTTGGTTAAGTGGAACCTACTCCACCAAGGTTTTATACATTGTGTGTACAATAAAATTAGAATTGAACATAATTCCATCAGTAATAAGACTAATAGTGACAGTATATAATGTGACGTAGATTTTATGTCCGATAATTAAAGGAACAGGATTATTCTTATTAATAGGACTTGACAATAAAGCTGACTTCTGACAGAATATAACATCATAGTCACCTGGAACAGTGACAGAAACTCATAGGACCAGATAGAATTTGGACAATTAAATATTTGATCCAATCTAATTAAAATTAAATCCTATCTGCTCCCCATTTTGGATAAGTCGCCTACATAGCGACATACACGATTGGGGAGCATTGATAGGATATAAATCATGTCACATTTATGACCCAGGCTATGTCGACAAATTCTAGACAACAATAATACAACATGGATTTTAATGCTGTAAATGTAAAGTTCTACAGGAACTGACTTTCAAACAAGCCATCGGTTTTGATGTAAGCATGTGCAAGAATATTTGTTCAGTGTAAAATACTATACAAAAAGTGGGCAGGAACAAGGAGGCCAAGAAGTTGGGGCAACTCTATCATGGATTCATAGAAGTCCAAACTTTTGCCACCGGATACTGAAATTTCAGTATTTTTTTTACCTCGATTTGAGTTTTTATCAGTTTTTGCCACCGGCGTCCTGATTGCTATTGAGTTTATTTGTGTTTTTGCCGCCGCCATATGTAATGGTTCTGAGAAAGAGTTTAAAGCCTAGAATAAAGTAATATAACATCGAATTTGACATAATCATTGAACTGTCTTAATATATTTGAACAAGAATAGAATATTCCATCACCACAAAGTCATGTATTCCTGATTACACGTAGGATAAAGAATACTGAAAATTTATTAAACATTCGGTAAAAATCCTGTTGTTTACCCGACACGTGGTTTCGGTGAGCGAAGCCAAACGCCATTGTGATTCTATCGGCGCATGCGTACTCAAGCGATATTTTATGGTTGACCAATCAGTAAGTCGGGTTACGTCAGGTGATCACGTTTTCGCGGGAATGAATCAAAAGAATTTAAAACACATGACCATTTTACCCAATAACATCGACGCATTTCTACTACGTGACCCAAATGTTTCTGTGTAAATGGAAACACGAGTCGTTGCCCTTCAATTTTTTTTATCTCGAACGTGGAGAATGTGTTCCTGTAAACGATCTTGTAAACAAGGTGCGTTTTTACTCGTTTTAACGAACTTTTCTGAATAAATGACGGGCGTAGGTCTAAAAAGTGTTTAAACGGAGTTGTTGGTCGAATTGCGAGTTTTAGCATTCACCGGAATTGAGTTTATAGCTGAGAAATTGAATATTTACTGTGTTAAACGCACACACTTCAGTTTTTTACAGTCCGAATTGAGTTTCCTAGTGAATTTTGCTACCGAATACCGGTGGCAAAAACCGACGTGTATGAATCCCTGTCTATCTGCCCATATCTGCTCCTGTGATGGATATGGGCAGATCAAATCAATGGAATCCTCGGAAGTACTTTAGATTTCATCCATTTCAAATATTAGCTTTGTGTGGAACAAGAAATTATGCGAATGAGTACTACAAGTACAAGTCCCTGTATAATTGTGTTAATTTAGAGCTGTGGAAAACTTGATATGAATAAGCAAAGCTTAGGAAACGACCACCCCCCAAGAAAACCTGCCCATGAATTCCTCAGCTGCGACGCTGCGCTGTCCCGATGATGGATACCCCAATTTTCGTTATTCATGCAGATCCACGCCAGAAAAGCTATGCCTTATCAAAACTCACTTGCCATTCTTTTCAATCGCAAATTGTACCCCTTCTCTCTGAAAGGGCATCAGGTATTCTACAAGTTTGGGTGGAAGACGGCTAAAAATGCTACTTTCGTTTTCACATTTACCCGCCATTTCCATCATGATGACAGCCTCGATCTGATGTGCCACTTCCGGTGAGTGCGGCAGATCCATTATCTTAGTACGGGTTGACAAGCGCATTCGTTGATAAGAATAATAAAGCCTATCTGCCCATTTTGCTAAAAAGTTGCTAAAATAGGATAGCTTCGGTACATTAAATTTGAATACACTATACACAAAATACATCAGTATCAGATAATTGGATATTGAATTAAATCGCACGATTCGAAGAGGACTAACCCCACTCGAAGTTGACATCAGCTTGGAATGGTCCACTTGGGTCGTCCGTTGCCTTATCTCCATGTGGCGGTTGTAAAACGCACATGTGACACAGATGAGTGAGAGTGATATTAGTCACATGAACAGGTAGCTGTGGAAAGCAGTGTATTGCGGAAAAGTGAGTGTGTTGCGGAAAGGCGTGTGGGGAGTTATTTGATCTGATGGTTCAACATTCTCAGCTCTGTTCGTCCTTCCCACATTGCATGGTACGGTACGGAGTGTGACATAATCAGACGGGCCTAATTTGACAGGTAACCAGTCCAGTGTGTGAGATGTGTGTCTGTCAGCACTGTCACAATGCCCAAAGGTTGGGTCTAGTCCTAGCCCGAAAACATCGGCTAAGGGGTCTAATTTTGTTGTTGTTGTTGTTGTTGCTGATAGGAATGCCACGCCCCCTTACCCTAAATTTACCTATCACAGCCAGAGTTTCTGGGTTAGGTCTAGTCCCATAATGTGACTGTCATTACCTGTGTCAATGTACACATTTGTCTTGCTTGGTAGCTGTCGATGATGTGGATCTTTTCCTTCATGAAACGTACACCTGAATAAGTGACAAGTCTTTCATTAACAGGTCAGAGCAAAAAACTAACAGGGATATATATCCCACTTGGGATATTAAATCCAAGTTTGGATATTGAAATATATCCTAACTGAGACATTTTGACCGATTTTCAAACTAAGTGGAAATGGCGCATTTCGGTATCTAAACTACAAAAACAAGATAGAATCTACTTCACAAACAGCGAATGAGACTATATAATTTTGCTGACTTTTTCTCGCCGAAATTATTCTCTGTGATATTGCGATTATGTGCATCATATTTTTGTGTTGTTGTTGCAGTATACTTCCCATCACTCACCACTGTTGTCTTTATACGAACAGAATAAACCAGCAAAATATGCAATCTTGAAAATATGGAATTTAAAAAAATATTATCCAAAGTGGGATATTTTATCCTAATTCATCTCAGTTATAGCCACTCCGGGATCACACGGCTCCATGGGTCGTTCGGCTCATCCGACAGCAAAAAAACAACCCCTCTCAACTCTCTATTGGTTTTATCAAATTCGGCAAAGAGTTTGATTGCCGTGAAGAGCTCATTCGTCTGCAATCAGTCTTCAAACATCAACGGCCTGTTGAATTTCTCCTCCATTATATTCGTACGTGTCACGTGATCGGCAAAAGTATCATGAGGATCACGTGACCGGTATGAAGATAATGGCGAAAATTCAACCGGCCGTTGATGTTTGAAGACTGATTGCAGACGGAAGAGCTCTTCACGACAATCAAACTCTTTGCCAAACTCGATAAAACCAATAGACAGAGAGTTGGGAGGGGTGGTTTTATTGCCGGATAGAGCGACCCATGGAGCTGTGTGACCCCGGAGTGCACATGTAAGTTCATTGAGAGGCATCATGGCATATTGTAGGAAGGAACAAAGCAATGCCAACTTGGCTATCCCAGTTAGTCCTTTTCCCTAACCTGATTAATGAGGTGTAAAATCCGAGTTTCAAGGGTTTTGCTTTAGGGAGTAATAATAGTAAGGGCATAATGAATAACCAATGAATGTGTTTCCAGTTCATGTGTTTTTATTAAACCGACAACAGAGACAAAAACGACTACATTGACAATCCCCTCTAATTTTGAAAACATCCGTCTTTTCTGTGGTATTGATTGGATTTAGTTTAAAGGATTTTAATCATAATTTTTTTTTCTCTGGAATATGTGTCAGAAGAGTTAGTACTTAACTAAGAATTTTTTGAAAAAAAATTTCCTTTTCCCCTGGGGGCGTATTTAAGCCTTTTTAATTAAAGACCTGTAGCTCAATTTCCGCCAGTTAACCCGTTAATGAGCTTAGGCGTCACATGACCTTGTGACGTCAGACAGGCGACAGTCTCCTGCGGAGAGCTGTCAGCGCTATATATTAAGCTGTGGATTTGCGATTACTCCATCACGTATATCGCTGTATAATTAGTCGAAAACGATTCGAAACCATGGAGGAATATGCCAGTGATGATGATCTATATACAGACCACATAAATGGACATCTTAACGTTCTGCCGTATCAGTTTGAACCCGCAGGTACTTTGTTATTGTGCCATACAATTGGCCCATATAATATCATCTCTTTACATGGCACAAAGCCACGGAGCGATATTCACTGCCCATAGACAATATGGCTAGACGGGAACTGGAGAAGAAGGCAAAAACCAGCTGTCAAATTTCTCGTTTTCTCAAACACAAATAATATAATCTTGTGCACAGAAGGACGAAAGAAACTTTTCGGGATGATGGCTTCATACTACTACAGGCAAATAAAGCCGTAGCTGCGAGTTTCTTTGAGATGGCTAAAAATGCACATCCTCTATTGAAATTCAGGTATGAAATATCTGAAAACGAGGCGAATTATAGATGTTGCCGTTTTCAAGGGGAAAAGATATTCGACTGACTCAATACTTGATGTGAAATGCTAAACAAAGCCAACTGAAACCTACAAATACCTACACAGTAAACCAGCACATTACGGGAGAATTGAAAATATATATACGAAACTGCAATAATACTGCAGACTACATAGTCAGAACACTTCAAGCGAATCTACCTCGGAAAATTACTGACAGAAACAAATACCTCAAGAGGAACGAGGGCATACAGAGTAAGTCTGTACTGAAACGACGCATGCGTTACACAACGACTTTCAATCCATACACGAGATGGCTGAAAAGGATCTTGAAGAAATACTGGATCGCAAACATACATGCCGTCAAGCTTTACCAGCCAGCCACAATTATGCTATAGGCTGGGTAGAAGCATCAGTGAAATACTGAAAACGTAAAAAATCTGACCATAACGGTCAATGCGTAGGCTTCCTGATGAGGGTTTCGCTGGTCAGAAATAAGACTTTTCGACCTAAAATAACCTGAAACTTGCACCCGCAGATGCTAAACAATGAATACTAGGTATAACCTAGAGAAACAAAACGGGCAAGTAGGAGTCTGGGTTTTCACCAGTGTTATTGTAGGTGTGGCCTCCTAGGACCAGTATTTATTATATTAATTAACAAGGTGGGCTTCAAGGCACGGTGGGGTTCCTGGATCAGTAGGTCATACACGCTGGGGATGAATATATACTGCTTATTTATTTATTGATGTCATTGTCTTGAGAACGATACCTGTATCAAAACGTCGTCCCGAATAAACTAGAAGTTGTTATCTATAAGTAATTTGTTTATTTATCTACTTCCCAACTTCTAAATGCCACTAAAAGAAATCTCTCCCAGTATGTAATTCATACTAAATTGCTACCTGTCATTAGCGAGCTCTCGCGCTTGTGATGTCACAGATTGGCGGCCTCGCTTTCATTCCACAAATATGCATATCTAACTGGGAGCTAAATAGAGCTGTCAAAAAGGCTTAAATACGCCCACATGGGACAAAGAAAATTTTTAAAAAAAAATTCTTAAGTACTAACTCTTCTGACACATATTCCAGAGGAAAAAAAATATTGATTAAAATCCTTTAAGCCGATACTGGGGTGTCCGAAATTGTCAACCACTTGCGGTCTCATGTACAAACTGTGCACACCATGATAAATCGATAATCGTTTTATCTTCATACAAATAAATTTAGTATCTTTGATAAAATGCTACAAATTATTTGAGTCATGATTTTGTATTGACCCTGTCTGAAATCATGGCTCTGATCTTTATGGACTAGTTTCGCCTGATGGCTGTTGTGTTGAATGCAGAACTGACATACCGATTCCCAGATCTATGCAATTGACAGATTGTGATATAGGATGTGACTATAGGTGGTGTTTCTTGATATGGATTAAGGTCATGATCCCTAGCGACTTGTATTGAAAAACTACCGCTGGTCTGTTACAGACCTACCAAGTCTCCCGGAATTTCCGGGAGTCTCAAGAAATATGGACTAACCTCCCGGTCTCATGGAAAAGTTTACAAATCTCCCGGAATTCATAGAATATCTTCTCAAAAATCTAAATCTACTCGTTTTCTCATGAGAAGGGGTGCATGTAAATATAACATTTTTGACAATTTTTCTATAAAAATTGACAATCTCATATGGAAATTTAGTGTCTGGAAATGCGTCTGATGCATTTTAAAGCGTCTGAGAACGTCTAGCGGCCAGACCCCCGGCCAAAACTTTTTTCGCCTGGCTTCGCTCGATCGGCGAAACTCAAGAAATTTCTTCACCAGAGCTAATGGCAGCTCTGCTGTTAACCATGCGTTAGAGTTGGAGATCATTATCATACACCAAAATAACCTTTTTGTGCTGAATGCAAATATGATACTTCGTTATTCAAATAGTGTAAATGTATGGGTAAATTACAGAAACGAAGCTTCTATAGCCACTGTCAGCAGAACAAATAGAAGAGAAAACTAACCAATATGCACAACAGAATGCATCTCGATACAAATGGGGTACCCCGGTACCGTACTTGGGGATGTGATAAAATAACCGACCAATACTAAAATTACACATAGGACTGAAATATTATCCTCCAATAGACTTGTACATAATGACAGTAGATAAAGACTTCGATATACACATGTAAAACTGAATTTTGGCTGGATGATCATAGTCACGTATAATCCTGTATATTTATGAATCAAGTTTTTACGAAGCGGTAGGTACTGGGTTCGATCCCAGGCCGGGTCATACCTAAGACTTGAAAAATGGAACTTGTTGTTCCCTCGCTTACGCTCAGCATTAAGAGGATAGAACAAGGACTGGTTCGCTCGGTGTCAGTATAATGTGACTGAGTGGGGTGTCATGTCTGCCTACGGCATGATATTTCAGTGGGACAGCACTATAAAATGGCAGCATTAGATCTGCTCTGTTAGAAGTAGGTACCCCTGCCCATCCCCCTCCCCTCCCCGTCGTGATATAGCTGAAAAAATGTTGAAAGCGATGTTAAACCCTATTCACTCACTCACTCAAGTTTTTACGGCACATCAACAGTCACACAATGAAACTCCCACGCCCCTGACCACATACACTACTAGGTCCATTCCGAGTCAAACTATGTGAAAAATAATGTTATCCATGAAACATGGGTCACTTAATTAGTATGGTGAAATAAATTATGAAAGAAATATTCTATTAAATCGTACCGTCTTCAAGATACATGTATTTTCAGTATGGGTCGGTCATTTGATCATATCTGTCTGTATTGGTCTATATTGGTTGGTAATTAATACCTGCTTTGTATGGAGATATTTATTTGTCATCTTCACTCAAGTTTTGAGTGAATATATATGTTATCTTCACTGAAAGAGCTTTTGTATTTTCCTTTTGGATTGTGCAACTGATTTTGAAGATATATTTTGGAGGGGAAATTAATTTATTTGTAGGCTACTTTCAAATATCCCTGGAGTTCAAACAATTGTGACACATGACAAAGTTGGTGATAGAACCTGGAGGTCTTCATTTATTCAGAGGCTGTATTTATATGCGAAGTACAAGCATCAAATTATCCTAAATTCAGCAAAATGTGTTGTACCCATAGCTCGATAACAGCGTGATGTAGAGATCATTGTAAAGGTCTTGCTCAGGAAAAGGATATAAAAGTGTTTCAATCTGGGGCTCATGTGGTGGGGCTGTGACAACCAAATTGTATTTTCCTATGTTATAAGTAAAGTATACATGATAGACCATATACAATTTCAAACTGAAGTGGGGCACAGGTACAATGTATAACTGCATGTACGTACTAGATTCTGTAACCTGCTTTCTATGTATCTTTTGAGAGAGAGAGAATTAAGGTGTAACGAGTGTCTATGGAATGTTGTGCATGCAGAAGAACCATCTGTTGTCTCTATATTGATTCTTAGTATGTATGAACGATCAGGTACTAGTATATATTACAATGTGTTTTCAATTATAAGCAAGCACAACCCAAATTTCAGACTGCTACATGTACTACAGCACGGTACATGTACATGTACATGCAATGTAACTTTACAAACATTTACTATTTTGAAGAGGGGCAATGGGTGAATTTTGCAAAACTATGATATGTAGAGAAGTGAAATCTACAACTCCTTACAAAGCAGGAAATGTTGAACTGGTCAAAAGGCTAATTTAATTTATTTGGTGTTCAATATTTTTGAACGATCTGAATTTTTTCGGTTTTGTTTTCTTTTGGCTTGTTGATGACAAAATTTGCATGTTCTGTTCATCGTCGGTTGTTCTTGTTCAAAAATATATTGGTTTGATCAAAACTTAAAATATATACACCTTGATGTAGAGCACAGTTCATAGAATATTCTCCAAAACGAAATCATTAATGGGTATCAAAAGTTAACATCAGATGAGATAAACCAGCAGATGTGAACTGTGGTTATTAGCAAAATTCAGCCACGGTAATGAAATGCCTTCACAAAAATGATCTGCCGTGGCACTGCAACAGCATTTCCCCATGCATCTACACTTTTTCTTTTTGAACGAAAATTTTCAATTAAATAAACTAAAAACCAAATTTTTCATGGTTTTAACCATTCAATAAATAAAAAGCCCAAATTTTTATTCATTTCATATACAAAAAAAAAACAAAAACAAAACAACATACAATAATTTTCTTTTCATCACAAAAAACTACTGAAATGGTCTCTCATTCATTGTGTATAGTATCATTGATGACTGCTTTAAATCGCATATAAACAACATACATGTGTTTATGCCTGAGAGATTATCCTAGGGGGAAAAATGATGAAAACAAACTGTCAAAGACAAAATTATGTTATAAAAGTTAAATCTATATTAAATCCCCACAGAGAAAATGCTTCAAAAATAGCAAGACTGGTACACCAAATGTACCAGTCAAGGCTCAGCCTTAACCCTCCATCAAAAAACCGGCTGGACACTTCTTAATTAGAGTTTATACATAACACACTGGCAACTCCTATGTTATGTCCTAGAATTACTACTAACCCACACTGTTGGTTCAAACCATACTAACTAATAATTACTACGTTGCTATAGTACCATTGTAATTATATTGTTTTGTTTGCCATACTTGTCCATTTTACGAGTCGTGCAATAAACATATTGTATTGTATTGTATTGTTATGATGCTACATGTATATAGTATGGGAGCAATCGCGAACACTGGACAAGGTTAAATGTTTATCTGCATCTTTGTGGATCGACTGGGGCAAAAACAAGGGCATCGTTAGGATGGGGGGGGGGGTCATTGGGTGTGATTTATTACCACAAAATCATCCACAATGTCTGTCAAACCATGCTCCCATTCTCCAATATGCGGAATTGTTCATCTTGTCAGATATCCTCATCCCATGAGTCGTGCAACAGGAGTGCTCGGGTATTCTGGGTACCTGACTCAGTGGCTATATGCACAATCTCCGCTTGAAAGACAAAACTAATGGATACATAAAACCAATTTCACTAAATTGACTGACATCACTGAATCAGCCTATATTTTTATTGACTGTTACATACATGTCCGGCAGCATCGCTGAAGCGATCACGTCGATATAACGAAACTAGCTAAACGGAATGTCGCCTATAATTAAGAGGGCTGAAGTTTAAAAAAGACCTCAAGAAAACAGATGGCATAATAACATAGTGAAAGTGTAATCATGTCGACTTTTATTTCACAGAGATTCTATTGACAAACCAAACATTGAAAACAGTCAAAAGACTTCAGTCATCAACTGAGTATTAAAATGTCCAATGTGACCTTCTTCAATTTGGCCGATTAATGCATACATGATGTATATGCTTTTGTCAACACTGGCTGGACCATCAAGCAACCATGGAAAATTAATAAACTCGTGTTGGAAATGAAGAAAATTGATTTAAACAAAACAAATCCTCTCAAAACAAAGTAGCACAGACAGACGTGGAAGCCTGTTTACTCGAGCATTTTCGGGGCAAACTCAAAATCACATATGGCATTCTATGCAAATGCATAGAAAGCAGAATAATGAGCATCAGATCCGACATTCAGTAGACAGCCATCGTCCACATAATGTATTTCCAATACTTGATTGGCTTTGAATTGAATGTCCATAAGCTAGATATTCTGTTATGGAACAAATATTGAGACTCCTATAAATTACCACAAAATATATAAGAATATTTTGTATTGTTGGAAAAATATTACAGGTAAAAAATTACAGTATCAAGGTAAAAATTTATAAACACCCAATCATGGCTGAGCGAACCATATACTGTATAGGATTTAATTCCACCAATATATCTGATAAATTACTCAGGGTGAGTGAGTGAGTTAAGATTTAATGTCGCTTTCAACAATATTCCAGTCATATCACGACGATCCCATTTTAGTCTCCAGTCCTACGACAAGCTTAGGGTGAGTCTGACTGGGGTTGCATTAGGAAGAAGGCAAGAGGGTGAGATCAGAAATACTGAAAAGATCAGTGAGAGAAAAAAAAGTGATAAAAGAGAGAAAACCATGATATGAAAGCGACTCAACGAAAGAATGAAAGGAAAGTTGCCCCCGGAACCCCACGGGGCGATAAATTACTCAGAATGTTAAGGTGAAATTTACATTTCAATTCAAGTCATTTGAATTAAAAAGCTGTAAATGTATTTTCACAAAGCCTTTAATTTACTGTCAGAGCATTATATCCTTAATCTGAGACAGAATTCTCAAATATTAATCGGTTAACATTATTCATGAATATGAATGACTTTGTGACCTACATGCTTGCTATGGTGACTATTTCATCGCTAAGTTAGTAATAAATGAAATTTTGTTCAGTGTTCTTGGGTTCTCCTGGGTGATCAGATATTTGGAATTTTTGCAATCACTGTGCTATGCAGGAGATTTAATTGATTGTAGCCATTGACAATTTAAATATCAAAGGAGAGTCTGTCTCCCCCTTTCTGGGCCTCCTGAGCAGACGGTCCACGTGGGATACACAGAGCAGGTCAGACAGGACAATAGGGGACAGCTAGGGGTTTAGCATATACGGTTGACAAATAGGTTAACATTCGCGATCAACATCCGTCGAATGCCATCTATCAAATTTGTTATATAAATGTCATACAAATACGTAATATAATAATGTGTGGTTTGATATCATAACGAAGTCCTTATTCGTCTATCAAATTTCTTCAAATTACGAACATTTTAAGGAGCTTAATTCACCAAATTGTTCACCCGATTAATGTATCATTCTTTATGATATTTTGTCACATCGGACTTTTAATAAAACCAAATCAGTATGGTGAAAATTCTTTGTCGAAGTTTAATATTATATAGTTCATCTCGTTTTCTTCCAAAAAATAATGTATTACGTTATGTAGGGCTATGGGTGAATCAGATTTCTTATAAACAAATTTATCTTATTAATGTACAATGCAATGACTATAATTATCGCGGCAATTTTTACGTTGTGAACTAGGGGAGATAATCGGATATATCGTGCTTTTCTCTCACTTCCGCGATCTAATGTTTTCGATCGAGCCGATTTTTCTCGTCATTGCAGAGGGGCTTACGATCCAATTTTTACGATCAAGCATCGATTTTGGGACTAAAAAATCACTTCCGGCGATCGAATATTTGGATCGCTTACCGTACCTAATTAAGCTCTGCATGTCTCTGCTTGTACATGTATGTCAGCATTAACCTAACATGTACAGTCTGGCCTTACTAAATAGAAAAGCTTCCTCCATGTACATGTAGCACTCATTCTGATATAAGGTTGGTGCTATGGTGTGTGTCTCCCAAATTAATCAATGACAATCATTTTATCCCTTTTATAAGACTCAAAATCTAGAAAGTGATTCAAATTTGGTCCCCCAATAAACAATTAATGTTTTAGAGAGGTTACACTGTACACATGTATACCAACAGAAGTTTATTACTGACTTTTGATACCAGGGATTCCAGCTATTCCTCCTACTCATACAGTATTTCTTGATTATACCTCCGCTACCAAGTAGTCGGGCTCGGGCATTAAGTGTTTACTCTATCTGTCTGTCTGTCCATCCATCCATCTTACCTAAACTGACTAGAGTTTAGACTGGATGTTCTTGATATTTGTGGGCTTACTAAAAATGCTTTGGAGATGTTAACCTGCTATTCGTGATATGAAATGTTAATTTTCATGAAATTTAGGAGGTTGAACTTAAATAGTTTCACGAAAAATGTCAATGTACCATTGGCAAAGTCCTAGAGTGCCTTTGTAGTATATTCTTGTTGATGCCTGATAACTCTCTTTTTTTTTAGACTGTTCCTATAACTTCCTATAATTCAAGAAAAATATTCCAATATTTCTCTTACATGTATGTTTTCATGGGAAAACTTTTTTTTTCTTATTCCTATATTTTACTAGGTAACCATGACCCCTTTGTCCAGTGATATAGCCATTTCACCTCCAAACATGTGGGATGAAGGTACAGGCCACACATGTACCGGTACTTGTTTTGTTACGATATCCCCAGATCCCCAAACTGGAGTTACTACACAAACAACACAAATGAATAATACATGGAATTCACCATTGCATTGTCTGATAATGGGCGTATGCATTGACTTTGATTTTTCTTATCTTTTCATGTCAAACTTTATTCCTATGAAACCTCTGTTTTGTTAGGATGGAATTCCTATATATATATTTGTTTTTTTTTAATGTGGCTATATAACATCTGTGTATCATGCCTTCAGGTGAGAGACCGTCTGATCCAACAACAATGGCTTCCCTGAGGAGGATGTGCAATACAGCTCATCGATCCAAACACCACCACTGACCATCTGCTGTGGATAAGGAATAACTTACTGTACTGTTCAGCTTCTCTGTCTCATCAAAATGAGGCTCCGTGATCGTAATCTGAACTTACTGAACAACTGTTCAGAAGAATTCCCCTTCACTCATGAGCTTTTTGCAGGTAAGAATTCTGTGCACCCTACCTCCATGAGTTATGTACAGGTAAGGACATTCTGTGCACCCTACCTCCATGAGTTATGTACAGGTAAGGACATTCTCTGCACCCTACCTCCATGAGTTATGTACAGGTAAGAATTCTGTGCACCCTACCTCCATGAGTTATGTACAGGTAAGGACATTCTGTGCACCCTACCTCCATGAGTTATGTACAGGTAAGGACATTCTGTGCACCCTACCTCCATGAGTTATGTACAGGTAAGGATCTCGCCCTCCCACACCTCACCCAATCATGAATTCTTTACCGACATTCAGAACTGACACAAGTGCAGGTCATGTGGTACATTGGGTGACTTTTGGCTGACGTTTCGACAGTCCAAACAAAAAAGCAACAAAAATTTAAGTTAACGAGAAATCTTTGCATTCTGTTATATTAGAAGTCTGTTAGCTTCACAACCTAGACAACTAGTATAATTTCCACTCAAGTGAAATAGAAGTTGACATGAAATATCAATGAAAAACTAACATGCTCCAGACTAAAATGTTATGATAGCGAAAATGCCAGAACTCTACACCCAGTAGGAAGACTTGATTGAGGCTCTTGAAAACGAAGGGAATAGAATTCCCTCTCAACGGGTGAGAATCCACCCATTAGTTAAAGGCAAACAATTTTGCCCAAAGGGTATTGTCATTGTCGATGTCTATTTCTCTGTCTGTCCATCTTTTTTGTGGACACGATATCTCAAGAAGAATTATAGCCAGGTAATTTAAAGTCATACCACGTATGCAGCTGGTGAAGGGTCAGAAGCCTAATAAAAGTGACCAACCTTGGCCTATTTTACCAAAGTCAAATTCTAGTATTTGCAATATTTTTTGAAGGATTAAATCTAGGGTCTCCAAATTCATATAATGTTCAACTGGTGATTGACTAGAAGCATATATAAAGTTAGATAGATATCTAAGTTGACTGAACTTGACCTATTTTTTCATCATCGCATTGTTTATTATGATATGAAGAAATATTATAACATGAAGAAATATAGCTGGGATTTCTAAATTAAAGATGTAATCAGCCTCAAAATTGATGTATTTTGTGAATTCTTTACTGTGCATTTTTCAGCAGTGAAGTTTGTTAAAGCGTCATAGGTATTATATTTGATGATAGTTGGATCGTCATATACAACATTATATCATATGTCATGCCATATACATATCATACGTAGACAGAATGCATCACACGTGTATACGCTAGTTGACATGGCCATCGAAAAATAAACGACAAGCCATGCCATTTATTTTTGAAGTTCAGTTCTTCCATTTCCTCGTAAATGGTAGAGACAAGTTTGGTTTTGTGTGGTCAACACGTTTTACTTTGTACCTTTCCTAAAATACGTTACTATTGCGGAGTTTGAGAACATCGATTCCAGCCTAGATTTGAGGCTGATTACATCTTTAATACTATGTTTAGATCTGGCGATGGTCCTGAAGTGTATTGAAGATGACTGACCTCGACCTATTTTGTGCAGGTCAGATTTTATTCAGTGGTATATTTCCTGAAGGATAATATCTACATTGTCCAAATGTGTACCACATATGCAAATAATGATGCTTCTGAAGTCAATTGAATATGATTGACCTTCAAATTCAAGTTCAAATTCTATCTGTTAAGCCTAAGATCTCCGAAATTCCTGTTTCACATGCAATTAAGTGAGGCTAGACCAGAAATAGACCTGAAACAGAACCTCAATTTTCCCATCAATTAAGGCCTTGGCAAAAGGTGACGTGGCCCTATATCCATTGTATTTGTTGAATGAGAGAACTACATGTACAGTCAAACCAACTAGATCACATTGTTTGTTAACCTAGTTCAAAGTTCTGCATATATATCTTAGCAATGCATGTTTGCTGAGTGTAGACAATAACTGATAGCCGAGAGGTATTGGGACCCATTGAATCATTTTTTTGTGTGCTATACTGAAATTCTTACAAGCTTGGCGACTCCAATGAGATTACAAAGCATTACGACTGTGATGATAAAAAAGTTCGGTTTCTGTGAAACCTAATCCTCATTTAACTTCCGGGTTTCACATAAAATTCAGGGGATTGTTTTTCCACGCGAACCCATCCAGGAATCCGATTCTCGTCTGAGCATTCCCCCAATATAATTCACAGGAATCCAGGAGATTCTTGTACAATTTTCAGCAATAGCTTTGGATTTCCATGGATTCTCGCAGAGTAGGATTGGGAGAACCT
>JAVTVY010043419.1:0-22181 GCA_036873755.1 Hanleya hanleyi | reverse complement strand
ATCACAATTTTTGAAAGGTTAAAACCGATAAAAAACAGTTCCCTGTGGCCTGCTTTATTTTTTAGATTTTTTTTCAAAATTTTATCGATGACGCAATATCCTGAAATACGGCTCCAAAGTGCCTGATTTTTACCCCCAGTAAATCCGCCCGGCGATTACCCTCTGACGTCACACAGTGAAGCGGCCAGAGTCAAACATGGCGGATAACAGTCAGACAGCGGTGGCATGCTCTGACTCAGATTCCGATTTCAGCGTTAACCACTTTGGAGACTGACTTTGGAGATTATACAGGTCTTGAAACTGAATAGAGTGAAGAGGCAGGAAGCAATCATGAAACTGAAGGAGAAGGAGAAGCTATCCAGCTACATAAATTTGAGCCATATACAAGCGAATCTGGGGTCAAAATGGGTTGTTCTGATGTCAGGCCTGTTTGAAGCCTGTGGCAGGCCGATTGGCAGGTCGTGTCAGGCTGTGGCCGGCCGGTTTAAATACACTGATTACATGATTTATGCACGTAATTACAATAATAGTTATACATTTCTGCTTTTATCTGGCAATTTTTTAGGCATAAATCAGTTATTATAATGCACAGGATCGCAAATTTACGCTTCCATGCTAAAAATATTGATTGTATGATTATGCATAAAAATTATTGTGGATGTCACAATAATATATATATTCATTTACAATCTACAGATAATTTGCTATTGTAAGAGCAAACTTTATTTACGCCTTTATATTTATGTGTGTGTTTATTGGCATTTCATTATTGGTAATTTCTTACCGATAGTTATACCGTGGCAGGCCGGCTTATTTACATTGTTTACGTGCTTAATTTTATTATGTGTTTGTCAATTATTGTCAGCGATTTGATGTTAAAACAGGAGCTAATCCATACCTGTGGATAAGTCCTCTCAAATGAAAACAAAGTTTCAATTCCAAAGGAAGCTATCTGATGTTAAAACATTAACTAACTCACCTGTGGAGAAGCCCAGTTTATTTCTTTTGGACACCCTATTGCTGAATTACGCTCGACGTTGAACTTTAATTCTTTCACTCTCACTCTTGGACACGCACCCTCCCATAAAAAAAATGTTTGCTTCACACCTTTCTGTTAGTTTCATTTACTCTTCCAGGTGATCAATTTCAATTTATTGTATCAAAAGAACATACATGCATGTGCTCACATGGAGATACAAAAGGACACCAAATAATCAGGATAAGCTTGTCCCAGACGTGAATTTCCAATATACTGGAATAAGTTGATTAAAAGGCCGTGGGTCTTAAGTATATTGATTATTAATAGCCGTATGATGTAGAATTCAGGATTGGCTAGTCGATCAAACCGTGGGACTGATTCAAAATTTCAAGAGTGGACGATTAAATCTATGGTCCACTTCGGTAGAGGGGACGATGGAAGCGGTGTGGGCCAAACATCCAGGGGATTTTACAGTGCTTGTCTGCGGGAACGGGTTGTCGCTTGTCGAGTCCACGAGATGGGTCGTCCCTGTATAACTCACGCACTCCGGCAGACTGAGGGGTTGTCTGTGTTTCTCTTTCTGATAAAGATTTATTTGTCTTGATCTTGGGAATAGCATCTTCTACCAGTATAGGGGGATATCCACACATTCTTGCCATCTCTGTTGTTGCATAGCTGTCAGTGAAGTGAGCGGAACAAATGCGAGACCATTTCGTCGGCTTTCCCCACACTCTCGTGTTTTGTACAAATTTCGTCGAATTTCTCCCCGATTTTTCGTCGTTTGGTCACGGGTGCAACTTGAATCCATCTCCATTCGTGTTGCTACATCCTCCAACAACACACCGACGAGGTATGATGCCTCCAAAGTACGAGACTACAGTCGAAAAATCGAAAAATATTGGAGCAGATTTGACTGGTTTACGTATGCTAATGCTAATGCTACATGGCAGACTGGTTCACTCTGTGACGTCATGGGTCAAAGGTCACCGTTTTGACAGGCTCTTGGTAGGAACGCGTTTAAATCGTCAAATTTACAGTTTTAAAGTTCGGAGATCGGGGAAAAAACTATATAGTCGATTTCTTACAGTATCAAGGTATATACTAACCTTAACACAGGTCTGGTGATAACATTCCCCTTTAACAGTAAAATTATATGATTAAGGATTAATTAAGGATTTTTTCAATCTAAAAGATTCAAAGCAACTAAATATACAATTGCATACATGCAGGCCTTCAAGTGGCTCACAGTGAAAATATAAGAGGAAATTTGCAAAAATATAGGAGAAATATAGGAATTTTCTGAATAAAATATAGGAAAATATAGGAAATAAAGGCGGATAAGACAGGTCTGTAGTACATTGTATGTTCCAAACTTGGTAGTTTTCTGGTGTTGAATCAAATTACTTTCACTTAATGCGGTCATAGTGGTGGTCTTTCAGGTGACCTGTTCTGTTGTTTGATTCAGCATGGAGAGATTGGAATGTTTTCTCATTGGCCGAGCGAAGCGAGTCGAACATTTTTTTCTGAAATGTATTTCCGCGTGTCAGTTTGACTCATTACAGAGCATTGATGAAAGTTTTCATGAGAACAAGCTGAGTAGCTAGCAGGTCCTCCGCCAAGTAGCCTGTTTGAGAGCATACAGCATATACGCTTCCAATATCTCCTTAAAAATAACTTGGAAAGTTGATATGTGTATGTGGAAAGAGACGTTCATCTGGAATTGTTGAGACAATTTGAGGTTTGGAAAGCAGTAATGGGTAGTGTAACACTGGAATGTAAGTCTGTAGTTGTATATGGATTTGTGGATGGTGAGGTTTATAAATCGATGAGTGGAATAGATCAAGATATCGCGTTCACAACACAGAAGGGTACAATACGGGTGAGTGAAATCCAAGATGGTCAATGGCAGCCACCTTGGATTACATACTACCTCAATGAAAATCAATACCAATCGCTGTGTAACTGAAGCACCGTCTCGAGTTTGAAGTTGATTGGTCAAATTGTTGTTGAGATATCACGTTCACAAGATCCGAGACGGATGGAATCCAATATCGTCAATGGCAGCCATCTTGGATTATGTACCTCAGTGAAAATCAATACCAATGGCCGTCTAATTGATGTGAAGCACATTCTCAAGTTTGAAGTCGATTGGCCGAACTGTTCTCGAGATATCGCGTTCACAAGATGTGGGATGGACAGAATCCAATATGGTCGATGGCAGCCATCTTGGATTATGTACCTCAGTGAAAACCAATACCAATGGCCGTCTAACTGATGTGAAAAACCTTCCCAAGTTTGAAGTCGATTGGTTGAATTGTTCTCGAGATATCGCGTTCACAAGATCTGGGACGGATGGAATCCAATATGGTCAATGGCAGCCATCTTGGATTACGTACCTCAGTGAAAATCAATACCAATGGCCGTCTGACTGATGTGAAGAACCTTCCCAAGCTTGAAGTTGATTGGTGGAATTGTTCTTGAGATATCGCGTTCACAAGATGTGGGACGAACAGAATCCAATATGGTCGATGGCGGCCATCTTGGACTACGTACTTCAGTGAAAATCAATACCAATGGCCGTCTAACTGATGTGAAGCACCTTCTCAAGTTTGAAGTCGATTGGTCGAATTGTTCTTGAGATATCGCGTTCACAAGATGTGGGACGGACAGAATCCAATATGGCCGATGGCGGCCATCTTGGATTACGTACCTCAGTGAAAATCAATACCAATGGCCGTCTAAGTGATGTGAAGCACCTTCTCAAGTTTGAAGTCGATTGGTCGAATTGTTCTCAAGATATCGCGTTCACAAGATGTGGGACGGACGGACGGACGGAAGGACGGACGGAGGGACGGACGGACGGAGGGATGGACGGAAGGACGGACGGAAGGACGGACGGCTAGCATTTCCAAGTCCTCCCACCACTTCGTGGCGGAGGACAAAAAGTCAAAATATAGGAAATATAGGAGGTTTTGAGTAAAATATAGGAAAATATAGGAATGACTCAAAAATATAGGAAAATATAGGAAATATAGGAGGCACTTGAAGGCCTGTACATGTACATGCTTTATCAGTTGCAATTTCACTTGTTAATGCCAATGGGGCTGAGAAACTCCAAAATCGAAGTAATAGATTGATATTTCTATCATTATATAACAGGCAGATTATTAGGGATAATCATTGAACAGAGAAGTTCAGAGGGTGTTGAATATACTTGGGGCGGGGGGGGGGGGGGCGTTGAAGCGATAAAGCACCAACGGATCCATGACAAAAGCCCTTCAGGACATTAGCCCTTCAGCTTATTTTAATTCTGGGCAAAAGTCCTTCAGCATATAAATTTAATGGTACGCATGTTCACGCCAATGGAAAAATGGGAAAAAACTGATTTTATGTACCAAGGATGATGCATGTTAAAAGTATGTTTTTGCACAATAACTATAGTTGCTGCTATGTAATTATGATATAACTATGACTATGATATAACCATAGATCACAATTACTAGATGTAGAACTATGACAAATGTAAAGCTACAAGCACAGTAATTTATGGAAACACTGTTCATATGAGAATCTGTAACTTTCATCTACATGTATCTGAAAGTTTCCAGGGGGGACTATTGCCGGGGGGAATCTTTCCAGGGGGAAGTTTTCTGGGGGGACTTTTCCGTACCCCATCTGGAAGCACAACTGGTGAACAGTCTATACATTTTACGTGAACCTAATACAGTCTATTTAATACATCTTAAAGGATTATTAAACAACAAGGGGTTAACTGTTGAATAGTCAAGTGAAGTTTGAGAAACTTGAATAAATTTTAACATCAAAAATTGAATCATGATTAAAACTAGAAAGTGAGCAGAATTTAAAATGATAATAGTTACAAATTTAGTTATCATTTTCCCCAATTTTCATATGCAGAAGGGCTAATGTCCTGAAGAGCTATGTCTGAAGGGCTAATGTTCTGAAGGGCATTTGTCTGTGCTCCGGCACCAACATGCTCAAAGTGAAAACAAATACATGTATCAATCAAATCAAATGGAAAATGCAGTTACATGTATGAAAAATAGGAAAAATTCCAAGCCCACCATTCAAATGATTACATTGACAGAATGATTCACTGCGGCCTGCCAACTCAAATACATATACATGTATGCCACAGGTAACTCTAGCTGAAATGCTGAATCAAGCCAAAGCCAATCATTGGAAGCCGAGGAATGTACATGTAGCACTCATCAGAAATATCAAAGATATTTGTGACAAGCACCACCACATTATTGAATGATCCACTCAAAATGATAGAAAGTCGACAATCTGGCAAATAGGTACATCCTGACAGTCCAGTGTCATGTACTACAATGTACATGTACACACAGCGAACATCTGCAGTCCAACATGACATGCATATTGTTCCTGAAGTTAACAATCTAACCATAACATATCAATTCCACTGTGGACATGATCCCTAGATAGGGAATAGAAATTGTCCAACACATGGCATCACTCGATCGTCATCTGTAAAGTCCAAATGTTAGATCTGTGTACAATACAACTCTGACATATAACTCTAAATCATGATACTGTATACATGTACATGTATAGCCACAGGTGAAACTCCACGTGGCTTTTAGATTGTCTCCAGTGAAAACAGAGTTAATAGGCTTAACGATGACAGCTACATGTACATGTAATACCATGGCATGTTGCCATGGAAACTGATCAAGTCAGCATCAAATATGAATCGGGATGGCACATACATGTAACCATAGCCATTAATCCCTGCTTAAAGGTGAAATGCAAAGGTTCGTCTACATCACTTGATATTTGCAGTAAGATTGGAGAAATAATGTCTATATTAATTTCATTTCAGTTTTAAAACATTCGCTTAAGCCTAATAAAGTTAAAAACTAAAAAATGTAACGCTGTATTATTCACGAAATTTCGATCCGTACATGATTACCTCCCCCTGGGGGCGCTGCGATACGTGACGTAGCAGTGGAACCAGCACAGTCTGCACAACATGATGTAGCTGCATTGCATTGTATGGAAATAGCTCACATAGATAAGCTAGGCTATTGCTCCCGAAGCCCTTGTGTCATTCACGTTCACTGAAACGCACTAACAGGTTGGTCATCATTCGCTACGGGGGATAAAAGAAAAAGTCGGAATTTACCAATCTATATTTCCGATTCTCTCGGTATGACTGTCGCCCACGGCCCCTGCAGTGTCGCTGATCCTATCGTTGTATGCTGGTTCTTTGTTCACAATAGGTTCGTGTTGGTAAGGCAGGGGCACCCCTGCACTAACCATTGCCGTGAATTCTTCTTAATTCCTCTTCAGAAGAAGAGGAAGAAGTGTAAGAAAATTCCTTCGCATCGCTGTCGCTGTCTACATTCATGTTAGCCGCCATTTTTTAGTGTGGTTCAACTATGACGTCACAGCCTCTGGTGGAAAAGCTCCGAATCAAGGGGAGATAAGTGATGCACTGTTTTCAAGCCACTGATCATACACGTGTTTTATTTCTCTTTAAAAAATAAAACTTATCACCAGATTTCGTTCATTGATGGTTGTATAATTTATTATCATCATAAAAAGGAAAGGGAAATGCTTTTTTCTTACTTTTATTACATGTACCTTTGCATTTCACCTTTAATATTCATGAGCGAGCCTTTGATGTAAACTAATTTACTCTCTGGTTTACGATTCACCAATGGGTTTTATATGCATGATCAAAGAATGTGGTTAATGTCCTTCAAGATGTGTAAGCTTACATGTTGAATGAGCTACCGTAAATATACAGTTACATGTATCATTAAAGTCTAATAGTAGAGTTATCGTTAAGTCTAATAGTAGAGTTATCATTAAGTTTCTAATAGTCTGGTTCTTGTCAAGTCTCTAATATTATGTTTATCATTAAGTCTTTAATAGTAGAGTTATCGCCAGGGGTTATTCTAGCCCAAAATCTTTCATCTACTCAATTTGAGAATTTCCTAAAACTCAATTTTTCGGCGCGCCGTTGGCGCGCCTATAATTTAAAAATACTCAATATTTTCATTGTTATCATCTTTTTGTACCAGAAACTCAATATATCCATGATTTTCATAGTTTCAGCTCAGAAACTCAATTATGCAAACATTTTCATAGGGGTAACTAAAAGAAATTCAAAACCGACATTTAAAAAGACCTGTCCATTGTACACGTAGATTGGTTCAGTAAATGCAGTCTACAGTTTTTGTATGTACAGGAATATCTAATTATTATCAGTATGTGACCATGCAATATAGAGTAAATGCTCTAATAATTCAAACATATTTTCTGTTTTATCGAGACTAAGATGCGAACAGCGACAGTTGAAACTGGTATAGAGTAGCATTGACTGAAACCAACTGCATGTCCTATGATTGAGTAATGTTATGGTAGTTTTTGAATCCTTGAAGTTGGGATATTGAAATATATCCTAATTGGGATATTTTGACCGATTTTCAAACTAAACCGCAATGGCGAATTTCGGCATCTAAAGTACAAAAGCAAGATAGAATTTACTTAACAAAACTGCCAATGCGATTGTATAATTTTGCTGAGTTTTTCTCACCCAAGTTATTCTCTCTGATATTAAAATTACATGCATTCTTTTTTCATGTTGCTGCAGTATACTTCCCATCAATCACCACTTTTGTATGTTTTTAAACAAACAAAATAACTAGGAGAATATGCCAGCTTGAAAATATGGAATTATAAAAAAAATATCCAAAGTGGGATATTTTATGATCTCAATTGGGATAGATATTTTATACCAATTGGTCCTTTCCCCTGATCTGGTAAAGGGTCATTTAGTGTGGGTTGCATGTAAAATGTTTGAAAAGTTGTCAATATTTTTAAATTAATACTCGATTATCAACCTGAAAACTTCCGTTTTCACTCTGTCCCTAAACCACAGTAAATGACCCTTACGGCGTAGCATTGTGCCGTATCGATTTTTTTCGGCGGTATCGTGTTGTACAGAATAGACTATACGACGACTGAAACAACATAGACTTTGTTATTTAGTGTAGTCTCTGATTGGCGTCAGACGATACCAGTTGAGAAAAATATTTTGCATCAGTTGATCCATGGAGCAGTAGGCATGGTTGATCGAACAATTTCATTCACATATTACTTTATTCACCGTGTGCTGTTGGTTTTCGGGCCGCTGGTTTGCGACTGCCCTCGTCCATGCTGTCAAAGTGTTTGTGGTGTGTTTCTATTAACGAGCACGCGCTCTCATATGTATACCACCCCTTGGCAGATCTTCGTAACGCGGTGTTTCATTGGGTAGTAATTCCAACGACATAATCACTTGTCCAATGAATAAGCGCAAGACTGAAGCCGTTCTCCTGCGTACCGTTCAGATTGCCAATATCACCTTTGTGCGGAGAGTTACACTGCGCCAGGAAACAACAACAACGACAACAGACGTCGGTTCGTGAACTCGGGACAAGATTCAAGGATTAAAATAAGTTTATTCCGATACAACTACACAACAATGAAGACCAGTAAATCAGCAAAACTCAATATTTTTTTCGTGCGCAAGCGCGCGTAATGGGGAAAATTACGAGAAACTGAATTTGTCGAGGGAAAACTCAATTTGCAAAAGTCCTCAAAACTCAATTTCGGAAATTTCTCATCGGGATTACCACGATGAGAAAACGGCTAGAAAAACCCCTGTATCGCCCTTACGGAATAGCAGCAGATTTCCAGCATGGTCCAGCATATTCCCAGATGAATTACCAGCATACAGTGCATGCTGGAACCATGCTGCACAATATCACATACGGTTTAACCTGGCTGCAGCATGGTTCAATTATTTAAATTACGCTGCAACCATGCTGAAGGAATTTACAGTATCACTATATACATGCTGCAATCATGCTGGAATAATGTTCCAACACTGCAGCTACAGACGGTACAGAGACAAGCTGCATCAATCTCAGATTCCAGCAGGTACACTTGAAGCTGGGCTCTACATGTATAGACAGAGATGGCGGATGTCAAGTTTAATATGTTGAACAAATGTACCACAGCTGACTTCTAGTTCTCTGGTATATTTCCTCATATTTTCTATCTATGTATGGGCTGTAATGCAACTTTTTTCTATCCATGTACTTAATATTCTGTGCCATATTTCCCGATATCAATCAAAACTTTATGAAGGACAAACACAAAGGAATTTGGTAAATTAGACAAATATGAAATTTGTATAGGAAGCTTTTAATGCACTCACCTTAGGCTTGCCAAGATTTTCCCCTAAATACCTATTTGGAACATTAGAACATGAATAATAACAATGCCTGCAGATTCTGTTTATGTACATGTACTTCGGCACTTCCAGTTATTTATACATTATTATTTATCATGCGGCTGATGCCATAGCCATTTTTTCAGGAAATCATGTTCCATACAGCCATCCCATTTCAAGACTGGCTAGCATTTTTTTTCCTGATTTGAATTCTGGCTCCAATTCATGCTTAGTGCAGAAAAACTAAACAAAAATCCTATTCCTGTATTATCTAAAACAGCTAGGTTCTGCAGCATGGTTGCACCATGATTATTTTTTTACCAAGTGACTCCAGCTAGCATGCCTTTCCAGCAGCAGCATATATGTGGGATGCAGCAATGTCAGTTTGTTTTTTTATCAATCCAACATGACTGCAGTATGCATTTCCAGTATGGTAGCAGTAGATGTTGGAATGCAGCATGGCTTATGTTTTGTCAAAGTGGCTTCCGCATATGCTGGAAAACAGTATGATCGCAGTATGAATCGTTAAGTCTTATAGTATGGTTATCATAAGTCTAATTGTATGGTTATTGCTACATGTGTAAATCTCTAATAGTATGTTTAATGTTAAGTCTCTAATAGCATGTTTATTGTTAAGTCTGTTAATACAGTTACCATTACGTCTAATAGTATGTTTATCGTTAAGTCTAATACATGTAGTATGGTTATTGCTAAATCTCTAATAATGTGGTTACCATTGAGTCTCTACTAGTAGAGATCTACATGTATACAGATTGCTAAAATTTTGCGGGAATATGTTGGATTTCTGTGAACTATGTTGTGGGAGCTGCTGACGGGAATCGGATACCGTGGGAAAGAAAACCCTGTATATTAAAACTATAACCAACGGTTTAGTGAAACCACTACTAAATCAGAACTGAAGGTTGAACAATGAAATTGTGCATCAATACATATACTCTTGACAGTGTGAAAGGTAAAAGTTTAACCTTGAATGCACAAAATAACATCCCTCGATACTGAATGGATATATGCATGTACATGTAAAATGTACCAGTTTACAGGGATGGATTAATATTCAATAAAGTCAGTGTGCATTCTGCCTCTGAGCTCTTTAGTGAGAGATATTGTTTGCTGGAAAAAATAAATACCCCCAGGCTTACATGAACATCCTATGTTCACTCTATATCAAAGTGCATACAACAGTGCCTGCTAAATTCAGGATGACGGACATCTGTGTCAAATAGCAGGTTTTCTGAACAAGATAAATCAATTACACTGAGGTAGATACATTGTACATGTACATGTCTGGGGAAAATTAACTCATTGCTAGAAAAAAATAAGAAACATTTTTGGCAAAAAGTTAAGCTACTATATATAGATCAAAGTTTTATCGTGCATGCATTGTGAAGCTAACGGAATACTCATAGCAGCTAATTTTCATAATATTTTAAAATATTTTTGTTTCATTGAAACTGCGACAACAAAATAACTTTGTGATTCTTAAAAGATCTCCCAACATGGTTAGGGTGATTGCATGTTATGTGTATTGAAAAATGGTGATGGACAAACAGACCTAACATGTACATGACAATACCCCAAGGTAAATTAAGGCCATGGGGTAAAATCTACCCAACTAATCTCCTACTAATATTAATCTGAACTGTGAAAAAATTATTCAATCATATAACATACATGTACACTGTTATTCATCAGACACTCGAAAAAGGTTAAAATTGTAACCAGCTGAGCACTTTGAGCAATTTTAAGTGCTTAGAAGGTTCACAATCCAGTTCTAATGTGAATAGCTGATATATAATTTCGAAACTCTGACATCTGGCTTGAGTGTAATATTTTACTTCATAAAACGATTAAGTTTACAATACTGATAAGCATGACAGGGGTTGACAAAACTGAATTAATTGCTCATTTAATTACAAGTTTCTATATATGTAATACATGTACAGGTCTTGTTATGTGAATAGATAATTAATGATCAGGATGTCTGAACACGATGAATAATTAGTACACAATATTTTAAGGTGGCTCGCGGGAGTTTCTTAGTTTCTTTCGTTTAAAATTTCATCATTTATAAAGCTGCCAACACAGAACATGAAAATACAATTAAAATTAGAATGTATCTAGAATGCACCTTTTCACAAATTTGTCTTCTTGTGAAAAAGATGTACATGTACACACATAAGTTCAAGAAAAAATATAGAAACTGTGAAATTACCTAAATTATAAAAAAAGAATTCTTTTCAGGGGGCTACATGTAAAATTATACAAAAAAATAGTTCACTTTTGGTGGAAATCTGCAGTATTTATGGCTAAAATATCAATTATCCACAGAATTCTTTATTTCTTTGTAGGGGGGCCTCAGTGGCTGACATGGCTAAGTGGTGTATGGCATTTCACTGGTGATCACTAGCTTCACACCACTGAACTGGCATGGGTTCGAGCCCAGCTGGTGCATGTGTGGAAGTTTGTCAGTTAATTGCCAAGGGGCAGTGGTTCTCTCTGGTTATACTCCAGCTTCCTTCACTGACTGTCACCATATGAGTGAAACAACCATGGATGAGTGTGACATTAAACCAAATCTCACCCCTCTATTTCTTTGTAGAAATATTGAAAATATGCAGAATATTACAATTTATCACATTTCAGAGTAAATTGTAGGGTTTTGATTGGTTAATTACCATAGTGCATTAGACCGTATTGCAATTTTTCGTTATCCACCGTTGGTATACCAATTCAGAATTCTCGTATACCAATGCTGTCAAGGTTGCGCGTGCTCATATACCAACGCAGTCAAGGACGCGCGTGCAACATCTGCAGACAAAGCCTGTTTCAGGCGAATTTGTCTGCGCGAGTTTGTATGGGCGAGTTCCGCCACTGGAACAAGTTGTGCGAGGCAAATTGCGTATTTGCGGATGAAGATAAGAAATAAATTATTATCCAAAGCTTTATATGCCACATAAACAGGAACGTCAGAATGTCAGCTAAGTACTTCATCCAGTTTATTGTTCATCGCGGAACAGATCGAAAAGAGTTCGAAGCACTTTGCCTGTCCGACTCACGATGTCTTACCGTAGCTACGTTGTTCAACGTTTAGTTATATTCCTGTTTTTCTTTCGAGTTGGTGATATATGTTAAACCAACCAGGAACATAGCTCTTCAATGTGATAAATTCGTTATACCAGTGTTTTGCGTTGGTATACAGGCTGATATTTCGTCTCGAAGATAAATATTTTCACTCGCCCTTCGGGCTCGTGAAAATATTTATCTTCTCGACGAAATATCAGCCTGTATACCAACGGAAGACACTGGTATAACTTATAATACCTAACAAGAGCCAACAAGAGCCAACCTCGCTATAAGGTGCCTCGATATAGCGCTGATTCAGATATAAGGCGGGTGCTGTCATGTCCCTCAAATGCATATCATTTCAGCCCTTTTATAACTGGAAATCTATAAGGTGGTTCAAATTTGGTCCCCCAATAACAGTGTTATAGCGAGGTTACACTGTACACCCATACATCTGGAATTACACTGGTAAAAATTTCAAGTTTGTTTAATGGCCTTGGTCCCAATTGGTAGCTAGCAATTCAGAGAAAGGTCCAAATTTATGACATCTTATATTGAATGATAAACTAAAATGGGCTTAACTCTTGGTAACCTTGAAACAAGAGCTGATAGCTCACATATCCCACACTCAAATCGACAACAGTCAAACACAACAAAATATTAATTTTCCTTCAAATGAGATGTTTTTCAGGTAAGAACATTTTTAATGAAGATAAATGTGAAGTGATAAACCTTTGTTCTTGAGTTAATAAACAAATATAAAGTTCATAAAGGACCCCTCTCCCAGTTAAATTAGTAGACGCATGCTTTTTACTTCACAACAGTTTAACTGAATGTAGCTGTTTCATACAGGGAAACAACTACACAGGACAAATGCCATATGCATGTAGGGGCGACAACTCTGGATAGTTCAACCTAACAATATAGTTGTTAAATCGGATTTAGTTTTGGGAGACTTTTACCTTGACCTTTGACCTCAAAGTGAATAGTGTTCCTCTCTGCCCCACGAGTAAGGTACATCCAAAGCTTGATACCAATTCAAACATTCAAACTGGAAATATCGCATGGACAACAAAAGTTAATGGATGGGTAGATGGACAGAACTCACCATCGCATTACACGACCTCATCTTTGATGAGAATATAAGAATGTGACTTTTAATGATTTTCCTGATTTTGTGGTCACTTTGACCTTGACCTAAATTTTGGTACATGACACATCTTCTCCCCTTTATATATCTACATGTACAAATCCAAAAATCTCATGATTTTTAACAATTTCATGATTTTGGGATGATCAATGACCTTAACCTATATGTCCCAATAATTAATGTATCTACTGTCACAACAAAAAGTTATTTTTAATGATTTCCTGATTTTGGGATCACAATGACCTTTGACCGAATTTTTGGTATGCGATCTTTCTTCCCCCTACTGAATCCACTCACAAAAATTCAAGGCAATTTTCAATAATTTCCTGATTTTTAGGCCACATTGACCTTTGGTACGCGACACATCGTCACCGCCTAATATATCCACTCACAAAAAATTGCCACTGTTGACAAAACTTTCACAGCTTTAGACCAGACACGAACGGTTCAGTGATTTTCTGTTTTTAGGCCAGTGACCTTTGACCTTTGACCTCTGACATCGACCTCCATTTTGGTACGCAACACATGATCTCTCCAAAGGGTATCTACTCACCAAAAATTGGAACTGTAGATAGAAAACTATCCGAGATATAAACTGGAAATGTGGAACGGACAGACGGACGGGTTGATAGAAACTGCCATGACACAATATGCCCGCCTTAAATCAAATATTTTTTGATGACCTCAGGTGTTGCCATCATCTCTTGCCATGGTTCGTCTGACAGAGCTGCACCATGACAGAAATTGGGTTTGCCATTTAAGACCGGTTGTAATTTTTAGGAGTTTCGGATCACATTCATGACCTCTCCGAACATACACATATTTGAGCAAATTAAGTGCCAGGAATTTCATCCCCTTTGAACTCGGTTGTAAGCATCCGTGACTGCTTTGACTGGAGAGACACCCACATGTGATTCACTCAATGACATCAAAGAGATCATCTTACACCGTATTCTCATCACAAACTCAGCTTGCCTCGGAACAAGACAAAGCACCACACTACAACGCCTTCCGTTCATTGGCTGTTACAATGTACTTTGAACAGCACTACAGGAGCCTGTTTTGCTAAATTGCACAAATTTCTGCTCAATGAACCTAATCTAGCCTAAACAGGTCTCAATCGACCTAAACACAGTCTCTTTTGGATAAACAAATCTGTCCAGAAAGTGTTTAGCCAGTTTAGTCTGATCTACAGGCAAATAAAGCTAAACTTTTCTCAACACTGCAGGCGACCAGATTTCCTGGCTAAACAGGATTAACACTGTCAGCCCACATGTGTTTCCCCTGTCAATCATGTCCTTAAAGTAGTGGAGATCTCTGTTAATGACCACAGAATAGAAACCACATGTGCAAATATGTTAAAGTCAAAGGATTTGTTAGCTCAACAATTTGACTAACTCTTGGCATGGGTCTATTTTATGAATTTCATATATCTACAGAACCAATTATACATTTCAAATTAATTCATATGAACTGTGATTCTAGGAATTTGATTTTGTTCTCATATGCAAAGGATGTGAGAAATACTGCATAGGTGAAACAGGAGATACAGACCAACAGCCTAATGTGATTATATTTGAAGACATAGAGGTGACTGAGCTGTGAACTAGGCAGTTCACCACACTTAATTATCAGACTGCAGAATGGTACTCTGAACTTTTTGTTGCATGATGTCCATGTAGTGAAGTACAATTTATTTATTTGAATTAATTCAGGTGAAAACTTCACAGAATATCTGTTCCTGCCTGCCAAGATTTAAAGTAAATGCAGAGTTTTTATGCAGATATACTTACGGAATTCTGTGAAATATTCTCAACTCAATTGTTAACTGGATTTATTGTTAGTTCCATGCAGAAATTTTATGCAATTGATGATCAAGTTATTATGATTAAGGGACTGAAAAGTAAAATATGGCATAAAATAATGAACACAATACATGTATAAAAGACCTTGCAACAATCAAGTCAAATATGTATAATATGTGAGTGCATGGGACCTGAATAAAAGGTGTTTGCTTTAAACATGTTAAATGGTAAAAAAAAAACACTTCACGTTTGAAAGAATCCAGATTGTGGGATAATCCACTCTAGCCAACTAGTATCAGAGGAATTTGTGTTCTGGTTCAGAAGATAAGACATAGAATAAGCTGTACTTGTTGGTGGCTGAAGCTTGTTGTTGGCTGGTTGTGGTGTCATCAAAGGAAAACATTTCAGGATTGGAGCCGATGATGAACAAAGGCAGTAGATATTTCTCAATACTCAGATTAATATCACAATCGATTATTAGTCTTCACTATTGATCAAGATGATCAAATGGATTATTCCTTCAGTCTGGCTGCTATTTAAATAATGTGTACCATATAATGTACACGTATATCAGTGACTGCATGTGCAAGTCTCAATAGGAATCCTCTTATACCGAGCTTGTAGCTAAAGGGAGTATTCGTCTTCCTGCTCTTCTGGGGCTACAACATGGTGATTTGTCAATTTTACAAAACAGGCTGTATCACAAAAGAACAACTTGTGTATATTACTGGTGGTTTGATATTGTGAATAGGACTGACCAAAAACTTGGCATTTTAGATTCAACAGTTGGACAGCGCAAAGTGCCGCTGAGGTTGAAAGTTGTGTTTCTGGAATCTGCCAAAATTCACTCTTAGTCACTTTTGACAACAAAAACAACAACTTTTAAATGCCTAATAAAAATGCCTAATAAATTAACCTCTTATAATATTCTCCACTTCCATCTCGATCCCCCGCCCACACTGCCTCCTCAACATAAGGCTGGAAAGGCTCAGTTTTTCTGCTATGCCAGTAATATTTTTCAAGAAAGCATGGTGTTCCCTTGTTTTATTACATATTCAAATTATTAACTATGTGTGTTTAGTATCAAAATGGGGGAATTTTGAGGTCAGGAAGTTTGATTTAATGAGCATCAAGCAAGAAAAAAGGCAAATTTTGGTAATGTTTTTAATCAATGTAAAAATGTCTGTGCATATGCTTTTGAAAACCTCAAACTAACTGACTGTTCCTAATTAGTGCTCATTGGAGTAATGCTAGATAGATAAATTCTCCAAATTATATGATAGATAAGTAAATGCAGTAAATAAATTGAAATTAAGCCTCTTGAAATGCCTCTGAAACATAACACTGATTTATTTTGACTTTAAGGACATTGATTTATACTGAATAGAAGGTAGGATTGTTGTAAATTCACATTTGAGTAGAATTCCATGTGGTACAAATTCACAGATGTTGACTTGAGACTGGAGATCATTAACCCAAGCAGGAGATCAGATCTGATAAGATATGTTTACTTTAAGGGGATAGGAGCCTTACATGTACATCAGGCTGTAAGTTTGAGGTAAATTGGGACCAGTTTAAGGAATATCAAGAGCCAAGGTACATACATCCATTCACCTTATCTGTTCAGTGGTTGAAGCATTTCACATGTGTATTGTTCACAGATGGGGTTCCTTAACTGCCATCAGATAATTTGTTGGCTACTGTTTGGAAACAGTGAGCTGGACATGAGTTTCCTGTCCCCATGATCATGATAACAGGGGTTCATAGATCTATGTCACATCTTACTACCGTTAATAGGCTGTAAAATTCACTTAAAAACTCAATATAGCCAAGACTAAGGTAAACTTATGAAAAATATTACACATTGAGGGGGTAAAATTCTGGAAAAACTGAATATTGATTGGACAAAAACTCAATTCAGGGAGAAAAAAAACTGAATATTTTGACATCTATGAACCCCTGGATAAAACCCAGTGTATGGGAAAAGAAGGGATTCAGGCCCTTGATCATGGTGCATTCTAAGATAAACGCAAAATGATTATTTACAGTTCAAAATTCGTTATGTTGTGTTCCGAGTATGTGTCTATACCGTTTTATAGTATAATGAAGGTACATGTATACGCATACATGTACATGGAACTTGAAACTTTGGAACTTTTTTTTGTGTGTCATTACAATAATAAATGTCGCCTTGAATCTCCAAATATTAAACATTACATTGATAAGGCTGATCAGCTATCCAGCTGCCTAGACTAATTTGAATTCATGTAATTGTCATTTGCTCAATTTATTAGATTGTTTTCAATTCGACATGATGTTCAAGTCACACATTTTGTCTCTCCTGACATGAGCACCCACTAAGCAGGGCAAAATTAACCTCACATTGACAGTTCAGAGACTTCAATTGCTGTATTTGACGACTTCAATTTATATATTTACGTGTAATGTGTGACCATTCTGGTAAAAAAGACTTCCTAAGAACAAAAGAGTCACTGTGATATCAGAAAGGGATGTTCAATTTGGAAAAATTGCCTATTTCCTCAAGCACACATTTGGCAATAACACATACACCTGGGCTGTTTTAGATATCTTTCCAAGGCCAACAAAGGATACTACCAATAGCTTCTGGATGACAGAAAATAGGACAGCTGCAAGACAGATAGCAGAGATAAACTCTCTTAGCTTGCCTTTGGTAACAGCAGTGGGTGGAGACCACATCTGGTTTTTGAACCCCAAAATAGATAACAGAGCGAAGGTCCCTACCAGGACAAAGCCATTTAAGTATTCATATATAGGAACTTTGGATACATGAGACTGAGGATTATAGGACCCATGAACTATTGGACAGAGAATTAAACCTTTTAGATAGTGTGTTCCAATATGTAAGAGCTGGGGCAATACATGTAATTATTGTGGGAGACAACTTATAGACATACATAAATGGATGTATGGAGCAGTGGGTGGTGGTTGGGAGGGGTCCATATCCAGAAGTCGGATGCATGGAAGTACTGGGTTCTTGTGGTTTATTATGAAGGAGGGTCCAGGGGCCGCCCAGGCCCCAAATTCCAGCGTTTTTCGAACACAGGTCAACTTATGAGTGTGAATGATCCTCCATAATGCAATGTACTCCTATCTCCATATCGGACAGCTCATAAACATGACTTCAAAGCAACCAGATGGAGACATTGCCTGGCACTTAATTCGTTCATATATGGGCATGTTTGGAGAGGTCATAAGCTCACAAATATTTCCGATTGAAGTGGATGATATTCATTGCGGTGTAAAATCAATCTGTCATGGCTCAAATTTGATAGATGAATCATGACATACACTTAATTGAGATAATGGAATGAGCAAGGATGCCCCTCATGCTTACTGGAAAGTAAAATCTGCATTCAATAAAGAGTATAGATATGCAATTTTTGCCTCCACCCCCCTTACCGTTCCACTGTCCCCGACATATAAAATATTCCTTATTTTTCTAGCTTTAATCCACAATCTGCATGTATTGGAACCTTTCTAACATTAGAACATTAATATTTTGGACCTGCGGACCAATTGTAAAATATGTAACAAACAGAATAATGATATTTACAATTTCACATTGTTACCTACATGTATTACCAGACAATTGTGCTCGAGGGTTTGCATCTACCTTCGGATGTTGTATTTTGAAACTACCCTGTCCTTTCATCATGTTCATGCATCAGGTTCTAAACTTGATACAACATGATAGATGAGTGGTTAAATATTTGTAAGTACATGTTAATAAATGATTTGTTGGTACCGGTACATGTAAGTTATCATCTTGTCTGTTGGAATCTAGTCACAGGATCCAATTAATCTATATTACATTGAGTAATATACAGGAAAAGCATTTGTCTTTGTAACTTTCCTGCATTTGATATACTATGCTGGACATAATAATTTGAATGAACCTCGTTTCACCATATTTGAAGAATTTCTGATAGTCCAGCAGTCAGATGGGCATTTTGGGTCAAAACTTGGTGTGAAGGTCCCACAATCATGACAATGATCTTCTGACTCGTATTTCATATCTACATACCATAGAATAAGAAGGGTGCCCACCTGGCTCCCTTGAGCATTTTGATAAAACATTCTTTTACAATAGTAACCACAGGACAAAATAACTGACATTCTACAGTCTGGTTCAACTCCTAAATGAGTAGGTAACCTATCCAATATTCGGGCAATTTGATCCCAGATCAGGAAACATAACATACCATTTCCGGAATGGGAAACCATGTAAATCTGTTATGGTACCGGTACTTTAGAATAGTGGCAAAGCTGGGTTGATGTTAACATTTGATCTCTTGTTTTAAAAGCCATAAAACTCCAGAAGTCCAATGATATACACCAGCTGCAAAGTAGAACTTGGTAAGTTCATGAAGTTTATCTATGCAAACCATATGCAGGTCAAACCATCCTAACTGGACAGAGCTAGCCCTGCATGGGTCAGCCAACTCTGAAATCAAAACAGTCTGGCCCTCATAAAATCTATGTGGAGGCTACATACATGTACATGTATATGAACCTGTCCCCAGCTGGCTTGAAAGCCAGATCTAAAACTTCACAAATTCTTAATACTGGAATGAATGGAGAGGAATCAACAACATTTTGGCTAGCGACATTTCAGCAACTGTTTATTCCACATCTGCTGTTAGAGAACTGTTATAATCATGCAAATAGTAACAGGGTTTTAATTTTAACATACAGAAATATTTTTAAAACAATTTTTGTTGATGTCAACTTCATTTTTTGTACACATATCAGTAAATTCATCACCAATCAGCTCAACAGTTACTCACATGTATATAAAAGATCATGCTGAGCGAGGTTGAACTTTTCATTTGTTTGTATGAAATGTAATGGATATATAATCATACTCGCAGTGTCATGACATTTTTGTATGGGACATTTCGGCATGCAACATTTCAGCACCCTTTTTTTCTGGCCAAATTAAGCTAAAAATAAAGATGTTCACATTCTTTTTTCGACATTTGTTTGGTAGTTAAGTACATGTATTGAGTGGGACAGAGTCAACAACATAGGACATTAACTCTTTAAAATGTACCATGATACCTCTGCTGGCTGTGAGCTGCATGTAGTAATGCTTTTTGGGGCAATTTCATACTTCGGGATCTATGTGGTCTGCTTTGGAATGCAGAATAACATATAGTCATTTTCCGCGTGATTGGTCAACAAGTTACAGGAGAATATCTGGCCGCCAAATTATTCACTTAATCAAATAAATGTTTCTATGTTATCTGAGACTGAAAATGTGACCTGGTTATCAGACCTACATTCCTTGGAGTATATTATAGTGAAATTATGAAGCAATCAGTGAACTTCTAATTTTGCACCCAATTCACCCTTTTTGGGGCAATTTCATACTTCGGGATCTATGTGGTCTGCTTTGGAATGTAGAATACAAGCGTCTAGTCCGTCATTCATAATTCAGCTGTCGTCCATTAACGAATATCTGCGTCCATAATCCAAAGACCTATTCCAAATCCATATACATGTAACAGTATTAGCACCAAATTCAAAAAAGACAATCATAGTATACTAGTTTCCTGCAAGAGAGACGAGCGGTCAACAGTTTTCAGTGATGCCGACAAGAAATCATGATGTTCAAAAAATATAAAATCCGTATCGCTGATCAGTATTTTTAATCCATAATAATCATTCTAAAGTCGTTATCTAGAGAATGGTGTATCTCAGTCACGCTTTGATTGTGACTGTTCATATGAGCACCATGAGGATCTTGAAGTACATGGGTTCATACGGCCCCAAATTGTTCATTAAATCAAATAAATGTTTATGTTATCTGAGACTGAAAATTTGTCCCAAGACAAGTGGTTGTTAACTTTGCACAACTACAAGGCACTGACCTCATATCATGCAAATATCATGCTTGTCCATACAATATAGACCGAGATCCAGCCTGAACAAATATATATATATATATCCCATTCACTAAGGTTTGAGGAACGAAGGGCACTGATCACATATCATGCGAATTTCATAATTGTCCATACAATAGCTACCAAGATCCTGCCCGGAAAAGTGTCGATCATGGATATTTCAGGAACAAGGCCATAATTCTTGAAAATAAAAGTGAAACGGGGAGAAACTTTACGCTGCGTAACTATGGGGCACTGACCACATATTATGCAAATTTCATACTTGCATACAATATTAACAGAGTTTCAGCCCAGGCAGGACACATTCATGAACATTTGAAGAACAAAAGGCCATTACTCTTGAAAATATAACCAAAACTCAGAAAAAAAGTCTTTCATGCAAGTTTCAATCCTGTCCATCAAATTATTAACCGAGATATTGCCCTGACAAGAAATTTGGACGGACGGACAAAGCGATCGCTATATGCAGTGAACTGATCACGAACTGACCGAATGTAAATGTAATTAGGAATTATTGTGATCCAATTAAAAGGTGAAAAGGTCATAATCCCTATTTGTGAAGGTAAAAATGTACATTGCATGTTCGACTTTAAGAAATGTCAGTTAAAACTATGTGTCTCTTATTGTGAAATTGCCAAGTAGGTATATATGTGGGAAGCTGGCATCTCTGAGTGTCACAGATGGATGAAGAAGACAAATACTGCCTTTCAGTCCTGTGACCGCTCCACTTGAGCCCATCTGGAAGACTGAAAGATTAATTCTGTTATAAGGGCCTACATGTACGCCAAGTTGGTAGCTTTTAATTGGCCTTGGCATTCTTTTTGTCTCCCCCGCTAGTTAGTAGAGGTGGGGGGGGGGGGGACTTAGAAACACCGGTGTCCGTAATTCCGTAAGATTTTCTTGTCCGGACAATAACTCGTGAACGATTTAACCGATCAACTTC